>SEYY01018673.1:12500-23290 GCA_009176605.1 Armadillidium nasatum | reverse complement strand
TTGTTCTGACACATTCAAACTACTGCTAATAAACACCCAAATCTTTTTCTTTATCCACAGACTCTAACCATTCCCCATACATTTCATAATTGAAATTCTTATTAGAATAGCCCATATGAAGAACTTTACATTTTTAATTATTAAATTCATTTGCCATTTTTCAGCCAACCCAAGATGTTTATTTGAATCATGTTGGAGTGTCATACATCCCTCAATATTTTTAACAGATAAGCCAGCTTAGTGTTATCATCAAACTTAAAAACTTTAACATTTTATTCCCTTATCAAAATCATTAATAAGTATAAAGAACAGAAAAGGCCCAGGCACAGGACCCTGAAGAACACCACTTTTTACCAATCCCTTGATGATTTATTTATTTTTAATACTACACACTGTCTCTCATCTTTCAACCACTCCTGTATCCAATTATGAATAACCCATCCTAAAACACACTGAGATAACTTTTAAATCAGCCTTTTATGAGGTACCTTATCAAAAGCTTTGCTAAAATCAAGATATGCAATACCAACTGGTTCTCCTTTGTCAATGCAATCAGTAAAATGTCCATAAATTCCAAAAGATTCATCTGACATGATTTACCTTTCTTGAAACCATGTTGTGAATTTTGAAAAATTTTATTGTCAACTAAATGTTTTTCTGTTTGTCTTTTCAATATTTTGTTTAGAATTTGAACTAGCTGTAAGGTGAAACTAATTTCCAAGATCATGTTACTTTTTTTTTTTTTTAGAGCAGATTTCCAATCCTCTTATATCACAATAATTAAGAGACCTATTAAATAAATGCAATAATATCACTACCTTCCTTTAGGATTCTTCCATGTATACCATCTGACTGAACCTGCAGACTTACGATTATCAATATGCTCAAACAAATTCTTAACCCCATTTGCATCATCACCAAGAAATGCAAACCTATCACTACTCTGTTCTCTAATGTTACTGCTATCAAACCTTTTATTTATAAATACTGATGCAAAATAGATATTAAAAATATTGACTAATTCTTCGTCAGAGTTAATTACCTTATCATTAATATTAATAGGACTCCCATCTTCCTTTGTTATTAAATTTATAAAAACTAAAGTATTTCTTCAAATCTTTATTAATGTTTCTTCAAGAGTTAATTTATGATTGTCTCTTAGATCTACTTATTTCTTTATTTAGCTCATTCCTTATTCTCCTATAAGTTTCCAAATCCATTATACTATTACTGACTGTGAACTTCTTGAACTACATATGCTTGTCTCTAACTTTATTCCTGATTTATCTACTCCACCAATTGGGCTTTCAGTTCTTTGCCTTAATTTCTCTGATTGCAAAACATTCTGACTGAACTTTATCCAAGATAGATTTGAAAGTTTCCCCTATTTGAATACAGTTTGGGTCCTCCAATGCTTTATTCCAGTCAGTTTTCTAAATTTTCCTGAATTTCTCAAAGTTAGTAATTTTAAAGTCAAAAACCTTTTACCTTGTTTTCTATTAAATGTGGTTTACCTACTACATTTAAATTAACCCTTGTATATATATATATATATATATATATATATATATATATATATATATATATATATATATATATATATATATATATATATATATATATATATATATATATATATATATATATATATATATATATATATATATATATATATTAAAGTTTTTAATTGGCATTTATTATCTTACCTTTACTCTGAAAGCCTGAAATATATTTTTAATTAATTTACACTTGGAGCCTTGAAAAGGAGGTTAAATAGAATCTTTAAATTTATAATAAACAAATTCCTAACAAATGACAGTGAAGACAGTTTTGGTAGGCCCTTGTGGCTTATGTCTCATTTTTTTTTTCTTATGTTCCTGAAGCTCTGGGATTCAAACCTATGGTGTAGTTTCCTCAAAATTGAGAGATGTGCTAATTAAGGAAAAGTCAGAAAAATTAGTTAAATTTATTTAAGAACTTAAAGTTGAAAAAAAAAGAAAGTTCATTTTTGGAATTACAGGAAAATAATAAAATTTATTTGTTAATTAATATCAAGTTATAAAAGAATAAATGATAATGATTCTTCTTAATCTCAATATTATGATATAACTACTTTTATTTTAAATTTTCCAAAAACTCATGGAAGTTTGAGTTGTCAAATAACCAAAAACTAGTTGACTTTTCATATATATATATATATATATATATATATATATATATATATATATATATATATATATATATATATATATATATATATATATATATATATATATATATATATATATATATATATATATATATATGTAAAGTATGCTTACTAACCTTTCCAAATTGCCAATAAAGAATATCAATACAATTAGAACTTATAAAAGATTTAGCAACTTTAACTCATGAAATTAAGCACTGAGTAATATATAATTATAATCAAATTTACTTCTATTGGAAAGTCTAATTATTTTGTGGTCAAAGTTCCATACTAAACTAATGAAATATGGGATAGGCTAAGGTACCCATTAAACTGTGTTAAATTTTGTTCAAAGGTTAAATATATTTTTTAAAGGTAAAGTAGAGAGAGCCATTTTGAGAAAGTATTGACTGTGAGTATAGCTTGTACAGTTGCTAATGTAAATTTTGATTTACATTCTAAATTTATTTTTACTTTCAACCAACTTTTCTTATCATTTGTCTTATATTTGCCTTATAAATTGATATAAGTTTCTACATACTTGTATATATTTGGAAATATTATGATTTTTGTACTTTAGTACCTGTAGACTGACATTGAAGCTTTCTACATTTTTAAATTATTTACATTAATATCAGTTTATCATAAGCAAGTAATTAATGTATTACATGCAACTATATATATATATATATATATATATATATATATATATATATATATATATATATATATATATATATATATATATATATATATATATATATATATATATATATATATATATAATGGAATGGCCTATAGCTATAAAATGCATTTGGAAAACAAAGTATAATTTCAGGTTGCCTAGAAAAAGGAGTTTCATTTATAAACTGTTCATCTTCATTCACACTTTCCAAATCATATAGAGTATCATTGTACAGTTATTCTTCTTTCCCATTCTATTGCCCCATTGTGCTCTATAACAAAATCTTAAATGTTCCCTTAACTAAATTGGCATACTTCATTTTAT
Source organism: Armadillidium nasatum (assembly GCA_009176605.1). Taxonomy (NCBI): domain Eukaryota; kingdom Metazoa; phylum Arthropoda; class Malacostraca; order Isopoda; family Armadillidiidae; genus Armadillidium; species Armadillidium nasatum. The sequence goes on along the minus strand of SEYY01018673.1, from coordinate 20,093 downwards.
ATAGTTGATAGGTCGAATAGCATGCATTTGAATCCACTCCAACCTTTCTAAATAGGAACGTAAATAAACGTATGTCATATATTTCAAAATCTTAGGTTCTTTATAAAAGAAGAACACGATAACTATATAGTTTCATTACTGTTGCCATATAGTTTAATAATTAAGCTTTGTTAATTATTCCAAATAGTACATAATCACATTCACTATAAATTTTTGTGCATGCAACTTAAATTCTCAGTACATATAGTATATGGACTTCTTTAGCTTTCTGCAAATTATGATAATCTAGAGATGTGCTGAGCAATAAAAAACATGCTGCACAATAAGAGGTTATTGTAGATTTGTTTTAATGTGCATTTAAAGAAATCATTATGTTGCTGATAGCTCTTTTTAAAGTAAATCGAGAACAGCTAAATATGGTGATGGAATTCAAGTAACCTGCCTGTTGAAAAGGAAATATAATAAGAAAAATAGAATAGTTTACATTAATTAGGATAGGATATGTTAGGTAAGATTTTTAAATTTTTTTTTTTTAATTTTTCTTTTCCAGAATGTTATATATTTTTATTTATCTTATGCCATAAGCTGAAATTGTTTGACTTCTATAATCTCTGATATGTTTTAACTTTATATATATATATATATATATATATATATATATATATATATATATATATATATATATATATATATATATATATATATATATATATATATATATATATATATATAATAATAATAATAATAATAATAATAATAATAACTTTATTTTATTTAAAAGCTAAACTGACAGAAAATTAAAATTTAAATGGAATGTACCACAAAAATGTAGTTAAAGATAATTTCAAAGTTTTTGGTAATGATTATAGTTGTCATTGATTTCAAGCTCCCATCTTTTGGTGTTGCATCAAGAGTATTAGAAATTGGAGACAGACTTAAGAAACATGAGCATTCTACTGTGCTCAAAGAAATTTTTCATGAAACTGTCAATGTTCATGGTGTACTGTAAGTTTCATTAAATGTTAAATTCTTTATCTATAAAAATTCTCTTGAGTTGTAAAGAACAATTTGCAAATTCATTCAAAAATTACCCAGTTACAACTTCTATTTCAGGTATCCTTCTTCATTTGATTATAACCTAATCACTCTTGCTTTTTTGGTTGAATATCCTAATCAAAGGCTGGATACTCCATAGCTTTTGTAAGTGTATATATATATATATATATATATATATATATATATATATATATATATATATATATATATATATATATATATATATATATATATATATATATATATATATATATATATATTTTTTTTTTTAAAGATACAAAAGATATCCAGTTATTTGGGCTTTTTTTTGCTAATGATCCAAATATTCATTAAAAATAAAATTCTTAATAAGAGATTTTCAAATTTTTACAGTATACAATATGTTCTATGATTTTATGCTATATTTCAATTTACTTGGATTTTCAAATCTACTTTTTGTAACAGCTATTCATGTTGATTAAATATAGATATGCTTTCAAAAGTTTTTCAAATTATTTACATAACTACAAACATGAAAAAATATTTTTTTTCCTCGGTAAAAAAAAAAAAAAAAAAAAATATATATATATATATATATATATATATATATATATATATATATATATATATATATATATATATATATATATATATATATATATATATATATATATATATATATATATATATTATCTCCTTGGTAGGGTTCTCACCCTCAGTAGAATCAGCATCTTTCTTCATATGCTCTTTAAAGTCCCTCTCCTAAAGAGCTCAGAAAGATAATGTTTTTCAGCTTGTAGGTTTCAATGCTAGTCCTTGAGTTTTATTTAAAATCCCATGTATGATTTTAAACCTTTCAGTGGGACTAGGTTTCTTCATTTAATCTATGAACAATCTCTTCTAGAGCTCACCAGAAGATTATGATTCTCAGAACCATGATTTCCCTCTATGTCCTGTGTTGTTGCAAACAACATATATATATATATATATATATATATATATATATATATATATATATATATATATATATATATATATATATATATATATATATATATATATATATATATATATATATATATATATATATATAATACATCATTTCAGAAATGTTCGCGATAGAATTGATGTTAGAAATTTGCCTGCCATTCTTAATTAAAGCAACTCAGAGGGAAGAAGAGGAATGTGTGCTTAGATACACTAAGTAAAAGAAAGGCATTATGGGGTTTAAAGTATTACTTACCTAAAAGAGCTGCAGGTATTAAAAATTAATTTTTTTAAATATACTCAAATAATATATATTCCTTATTTGGCATCAAGCAATTTCAGAAGTTCTGAAAAAAGTAAATCCTTATTTTATAGCTTTCTTTATCTTAAAATTTTTTTATTAAGGTGAAACTGATGAAACAGTTCAAGAACATATAGAGTTCCTGAAAAAAGAAAGTAAACTGCACCCACATTAGGGAAAGTTACTGCTTCTATGTTTGCCACCTTCGGCGACCGAAGAAAGTTAATTATTATGAATCATAATCGTTGTCGACGCAGTAAAAACTTATCCATGACTTCAAGACCAACAAGAGGTTTGTGGTAAAAGATTTTCTCTTCTGAGACTTTGTATAACCTTTTAATAACTTTTAAGTTAAAATTCTTTCTTGTTTTCATAGTTGGTTTCAGAATATGGAAAAATTTTTGGAACTTTGTATGAAAATGAAATTGAGAGCATTTTGGAGGGATTCTTTCTTCATTGAAAAGCATGATGAAAGATGGAACGGTTTTCTCTTCCATTAGAAATTTATACAACATAGCTCTCAGCGATCAAGGAAATGAACAGGATAACACCAGTATGTTAAATTGATTATAATTATTTTTATTCTAATTCTTTTAGGTTAAAAAAATTATTAAAACTTCTTTATATTCATTTTCAATAAAATCGGCAACATAGAACACAATATAATAATCATTGTCATACCCAGTTAAGAAATGAGTTATATTTAATTTTTGAAGACTGATTTCTTTTTTAAGATTAGGAAGCAAGAATTACTTTAGACAAAACATTCAGCAATCATGGATGTAAATTGGGAAATGGGAGCATTGTAAAGTAGTCATTATTAGTGTAATGTATATTGAAAGGCCTTAGGTTTAATAATAAATATGTAAAGGTGTAATATATTGCAAGCATTTTTCAAGGTATGTAAAAAAAAAAAATTAAAACAGAGCCAATCGTTAGAATTACAGTATAGGAATTTGAGTAAGACTTTTAGCAAAACTCATCTCATAAATTAAATTAAGATAGAGCTGTTATTAGAAAAACTACTTTTATGTTTGATAAATGTTAAGACAAGTAAACATTGGAACACTTTTTAATCGTTCCATTATTTCAAATTTGTGAACTTAACAATATATGAATACGTGTAGAGAAAGGTATATAAGTTCCACAATTAACTACAGTGAAAGGGGAGGTGAATAATAATTGGGAAACTATTAATAGTTTCGTTAACATGACTGAAAAAAACCATCGAAATTATCTTCTATATATATATATATATATATATATATATATATATATATATATATATATATATATATATATATATATATATATATATATATATATATATATATATATATATATATATATATATATATATATATATACTTTACAGGTGTTGTGGTTTTGTTTGGTTTCGCTAGTGTTGTGTTGCTTTTAGGAGAAAATCTTGATCTTTTTCTCAGAGGTAGGAATGAAAACTTATTTTTTTATTATTAATCATTATAGATAGTATGATAGGTAAGACTGACATTATTTCATGCCTTAACGTTCTCCTGTCTGTTGATCACTCACCTTTGGAAATAGTATTGTCAGCAGGAAAGTATACCGTATTGAATTATTAATTTTGCTGAATGGGAGAACTAGATTCACAGAATTAGAACTTGTAGCGTAAGTACATTTCATGCTTCATTAAAAGATTATTTCTAGACAATATTCAGTTTCTTTTTTTTGTTAATTAATGGAGAGCAAACAAGTTTGGAATTCCAAAAAAAAAAAAAAATGTTTATTTTATTAGTCTAAGGTTATTTGAGGTTAAAATGTTATCTATACATTTATAATTTTCTTATGGTAATTTTAAAAGTAAATCAGTTCATTCAATAGGATCAAATTTTTTTTCTATTCCGATGTTGATTAAAAAAAATGAAAGTTTGTGGAAAATGAAAAATGTTAAATTGGTAAATCAGGTGGTTTTAATTACGGCAATGTTTTTTACAAGTAATTCTTTTTGGTGATATTACGTACGTGATGGAGGAGATTTTGAAGTTGGCAGAGTACATACTAGGGGAATTCACCGTTTCTACTCACTGATTCAGCATGTTCTGTAGTGTCTTAGTGTCTGTGTGGCAACACATTCTGTTTAAATTCGGAGAACTATATTTATCTTTGACGCGTATTCAGCTACGTTATTGTTTTAAGATAAACAGAATAGGCAAGAATAACTAACAACTATTTTTAGATCGACGAAAAGTCATTGTCAGGAAAAGCTATACCAACTTGTGTATCAAATTAGGAGACTATGACAAAAACCACCTTTGTACCTAATAAGTGCTACAAAACCTTTGTTGAGTGTTTGAGATGTTGGATTAACATAAAAAAAAACAGGCTGACTTTGTTTTTCTGAGGTTTGATGGGAAGTAAAAAAAAAAAAAAAAAAAAAAAAAAAGTTAATGACTGCTACTTCCCCTTGACTATACGACAAATCTCGATTTGACTCTGATTCTTCAAAGTTTGGTTCATTGTTTTTAGATGTTTAACTAACAATTTAGTAAGTATTTTGTTTGCTACATATTTCTGCTTTATAGGAACAAACATGAAGTGTATATAGTATTGTGATATACCATCTTCAATAAACACCAGTTCATGTTGTGAGGATTCCAATCTTTGTATCTATCTGCAAAAGTCAAAGGTCATTTGACTCATGTGAAGATATGAAATATCATGATGACTTGCCACCTGCATTTGAGAAAACAATCCCATAACTTTCAGTCAAGCTGAGTTGAACTATTTGACAAGAGATTTGAGCTTGCCCAAAGAATCTGCGCAGTTTCTGAGGTAACAGCCTAATAAAAAACATATGTTAATATCAAGAATCACATTCTACGATATTGGTATCGTGATTAAGTTTTGTGGAATGCTATATATAGTGCAGAAATTTAAAAGCACGGTGATGTGCTTAGCTGCTATTAAATTTATTTTACAGTTTTGAGGTAGGATTTACAGTTACTGAATTCCTTGTTTGTTTTTGTTATTTATCATATCCATTGTGCTAGCTCTACAGGTCAACTACACCATGCACCTTTGTTCTTGTGCTCGTAGGAGAGCAGAGCGGGCAAGCAGCACTGCATACAACGCGAATGGCCTAGCAAGAGGCGAAGTATAATTAGATTCGTCCAGTGTTTTATCACTTCTACTTATGAATCCAGAGAAGTTATTACTTCCAACACTACAATAAAACGCATGAGAATATTTATTTTGTCAAAAGTGCTCTTAAAAAAAAACATCCGAGTATTAACATTCCTGGAACAAAAATTTCAATTAACATCTTGGTGTCGGTAAACTGGAAGAAAATACTTTTGATGGTCCTAAAATTTGAGAATCTATGAAAGAAGCTTAGTTAGACAAAGAGACGAATGCTTGGATTTCATTGACGTTTGTTGGTTTTAATTATGGAAGTCTACATAATAAATGTATTATAGGTTAACTCTTCCATAACTTCCACTCCCTTGCTGTACACATGTTTGCTAAGGTTAAGATGCATGTTTTCAACTAACATTTAGGCTCATTATTTTTAATTCCTATAAATATTAGGGATGGAGTGAGGTTTCGGCAAGTATCGGCATATTTTTAAATATCGGTATGGGCAAAATTTTTGGACAATAATAAAGTATCGGTATCGGTAAAAATTTTGGTATCGCTCCATCCCTATATATATATATATATATATATATATATATATATATATATATATATATATATATATATATATATATATATATATATATATATATATATATATATATATATATATATATATATATATAAGCATCTGTATAAAAACTTTTCAAAAATTTAACGCTTTTCATTTATTAAGATATATAATTTTTCACTTGTTAAAATGATTACTCAAAAGAATTATATAGATGTAAAATTTTACTTTCTAAATCATAACCAAAATTACATGGATAAGTGTCTAAATTTTTTTATTTTTTATTTTTTTATCTTAGGGTTCTGATTGTAATGATCCTACACCTAGAAGAATGTATTCTGGACTCACCATGGCTACATCTAAACTATTTGAAGTTTTAATAGAAGGCGTAAGAATTAGATGTAAATGTTGCTAGTAGCGCAATTGCTACTTTTGTCTTAGTTCATTTTGCATAATAATTTAAGTTACACTAAAAAACAATACCGTGCCCTTACTTACATTAAAAAGTATCATTTAAAATTATTAAACAAAAATACAAATAATATAAAATGTTACAGTAAGAAATAATAATTTAGAAGGAAAAAATGATTTTTTTTTTTTTTTTTTTTTATTATTATTATCTATTTTTTTTAATGGTTAAATAATGCAGAAAATAAGTAAAAAATTTTGTCATGGATTATTCTACTGTTTAATAATTCTATTTTTTTTTCCCAAGTGCAAAAATAAATATTGTACAAATTTAGGATTTCCTTTCCATCATATATATATATATATATATATATATATATATATATATATATATATATATATATATATATATATATATATATATATATATATATATATATATATATATATATATATGAGATTGTAAAACACCTCAAATGACTCATTATTTGTATCTTAACTGAGGTTGAAGAAACGTGTTAATTGAGATGACATACCTCAACGGTATCTCAAAATCGACACCACCCCAAAAGTTAGTAAAACGTCTCATGTAATATCTCATCCGAGTTTTTTGGATGTTTCATTTTGGGATGAATGTGTAACTCCATGGCGTCTCAAAATTGACACCGTTTCGAGTTACTTTTTGTATCTCCTTTAGAGATGAATTTATTTTCAGTATATATATATATATATATATATATATATATATATATATATATATATATAATATATATATATATATATATATATATATATATATATATATATATATATATATATATATATATATATATATTATATATATATATATATATATATATATATATATTATATATATATATATATATATATATATATATAATATATATATATATATTTATATATAATATAGTAGTTGAGCGGGTAAACTGCGAATCAAGGGAAGGGCCCCAGAGGGGCTCTCCGAGACGGAGTCCCAGGGTACTTATGACCCTGGGGCGTTAGCCCCAGGGTATCGTGGTGTTAATACAGTCCCAGGAAGGTGTGAGGCCCCCGGGGTGATCCCCAACCTCCTTTAACCTTCCCGAAAAATAAAAAAATAAATAATTAATTAAAAAATAAAAAATATATATATATATATATATATATATATATA
>SEYY01018673.1:7500-10000 GCA_009176605.1 Armadillidium nasatum | reverse complement strand
CCTGCATTTCCAGTTAAGTCTGGTGTTAAATCAAAAGCATATAAATTTGTATTGGTTGAGAAATCTGCCTTGTTAATGCTTGTGCCTATATCCGAGCATGATAAAGTGTTAGCAATCAAGTCATAGAATGCTCTAGCGCATAATCCTTCTCCGTTGTTATACAGAGTTTTATAAGGTCTAATATAAGGTTGTCCATTCACAGGCAAACTGAGTTCAGGAAGCTCAAAAGGTGCTATTTTATAGGGGTTCTTTTTGTAATTTCCGTCAAAGGCTGCATGTTCGACCAAACCCCCGTTTAATTTTTGGGGGAGCTGGCCCATGACAACGTTACTGAGGTTTATCGTTGTTAAACCAGCAGCAAAATTAAATATTTTAGTTTCTACCCGTCGTACCGGGTATTTAGCCGTGCTTGTAATTAAACATTTTTCAATCTCCATATGTCTTTGGGCCTATAGTTTTACCTTTCTGACGTAAAGATTCGCGTCTTGAATTTAGAAAATTGGGGTGGGGGCATGCGTTGCAGCTGTAGGTTTACTATGAACATTTAAAGGAAAAAGCGCTGCAGACCTGCTTAGTCTTAAACGTACGTCAACAGCTGGAAGTATTAGTCGATCCTGTGAGAAAATATCGCCATTCAGTCTACCATAAAAATCATGTACTTTAGAGCTTCTTCTACTGGCAGCATCCACTATTTTAGATTCGTCTTTTAAGATATAAAATCCAGTTGATTGGAGATGGGAATACTTTGCATCTTCAGAGAAATTCAATAAAGTTTTCTATAAATGTCCGATAAGGGTAATTTGCAGCTGAGGACCCTAGAGACACTTCGTTTAAAAACACTTCAAGTTGATTGAAACAGCTGTATAAAAAATTTGAGGTCGGATACACAATATGATCATTACCCGTAAGATCTGTCCCATCTTCGTTAACCAGTTTCACTTTTAAGTAAAGGAAAATATTACTGGGATCCAGGTAATGTTCAGAATTACCGGGGATGTGAAACTCTACAGGGACGTCAGCATTTGTAACAGAATTCACAGGGTTAATACTTATAAAATTAGACTCAAGAATACTGGTCTGAGTAGGGAGCACTGTAAATAGATCTAATTCAGATTTACAGCAATCGATGCAAGAGGGGTGGAGGTAAATGTATGTTAACGGTGTTAAGGGTCGAACTATTAATGAACATTTTTTTTACAAATGTAGCTCTATATTAAGCAAACAGTTGCCATATTTTACATTTCAAATATATCTTTTGTTTTTCTATTACACGCTTTCTTTTTCGGTCTACTTGTTTTCCTTTTCTTTTTAATGCTGCTTCTTTTTTTTACCTACACTCTGACTCTTGTTAAGTCTCTTTGTTTCTTTACCCATACCCCTGCTTCTAATGCCTTCGCCAGTCATTTTACGCCTTATTTTACGTTTGATATCATCAAGCATTTCATCTGATGTTTCAGCTAAACGTCTTTTTATGGCATACGCGGCTCTGCCCCAGCCATAACATCTTGAAATGTACGAAGACCAGTTCTAGCCGCTTTACCGGTTAAATATCTTCCTCCTGATTTAAATAAAGGTATGGCACGTCGCATTAATGATGTAAAGAAACCCCCTAGTCCGTAACCCCGCTGTGTTCTCGAGCCTCTAAAAATATGTCGTTCCATTATTGAGACTTCTTTCTTCTTATGTGTAGTTTACACAACGCTGTCCCGTTAGTGAATGGGTAAGCCTTGCCTTCAACGTCTCTTATATACACACGAATTGACCCAAACTGAGATTTGCTCATTTGTAATAGTGTACACTGGGAAATGATAGAAATTTCTGATCGGGTGGGGAATGAATTACTCTCAAGAGAGGTGCTTTTGTATTTCCAACGTATTGGTGTTCAACAATGTACACTGTTTACCAATGAGCAAATCTCAGTTTGTGTCAATTCGTGTGTATATAAGAGACGTTGAAGGCAAGGAACATAAGGATCAACATTTACTTTTGAAAAACCCCTGTCAACTGCTGTCTCGATTATTGTATATATATTGAACACCAGCACTTGGTATAAATTGATAGAGTACGTAATATATTATTATCTTATTAATTTTTAAACAATATGGATGAAGATGAAATAAACAGTCTATTCAAACATGAAAAACGATTTAAAGGGGTCTTTGCTATTGATGAAATATCTGATATAATTCTGGATAAAGATACAGGTATCATTGTAAACACTTCAGAAAGATCTAAAGCATATGGGCATTGGATTTTATTATTCCGGTCACCCCAGAGTACTTTTATTTATATTGATTCCTTAAATTTAAATTTGTTTTTATGTAAAAATAATTATTTGAAAATGTTTTTTAAAAATAATAATGTAAATAGTATAAAATCCTTATGCTATCCTATACAGCCTGTATTCTCGAGGTTATGTGCACTGTACGTGATATATTTTTTATGTCACTTGTTAGCTCATATTGATTTGACTGTTATTATTTCACATTTTGATTGTACA
>SEYY01018673.1:0-2500 GCA_009176605.1 Armadillidium nasatum | reverse complement strand
CCCTGATTGGAGAATACTATCCTCCACCATGCCTGACTTCTAACACTCAATTCTAACTGTCTTGTGTCCATATCTTTAATCACTTTCTGGAATCTGTGGTCACTGTGTTCGATAAGCATGTTAAACTTGAACGGAGTAACCTTGAAGATCTTGTGGAGCCGAAAAAGCAATTCTTCCATTTGAACGCTCGCAACATTCTCCTTATATAAATTAATAACTGATAGATGCGTTTCTTTACCTTGAAAGTAAGAAGGTTCGATAATCTTATCAACTATTGGGTATACCTTATTCTCAATTAACATTTCCAAATTTACGGGCCAACTGACTCCGGTTCTTAAAGTCTGCAACATTTTCCTAAAAAAGACATCTGGAAATATGACCTTTTCTTCATTGTTTACTTCCTTTGGAGTGCCAAAAATTTCGTCAAATCTATTATTCATGATGTTAATTTATTATAATTATAATTATTAATTTATATATCTGAGGAGAAAAATAGAGTTAATACACTATAAAAATAATAAAGATGACAATTAATGAAAATATAACATAACCTATCCTACCACCAAGAGCGTTATTCATATCTCTGGCTGGTCTCAACGTAAGATTCTCAAAACAACATAATATAACTATGACCCCTGAGTTGAATTCTCGTATTGCAATACAGAACCAAGTCATGAAAACGGCTTCACAATACTGTACTCTTAAGTAACATGTATCTAGAATTAAATCAAGTGAAGAATAGCGAGTATCGGGCACAACCAATAACTCTCCGTGAGGTCCATCCAAAAAGGCGACTCAACAAGGTCCCTATAATAAAATCATCATAAATTCATAAATTCCCACGTTGCAACGATTTCAGAAAAACCACATATAACAATAACAACCAATATGTATGAAAAAATATATTATAAAATAACCTTCAAAATAAATATATAATGAACTAATAACCTCCCTTTTTTTTTCCTCAATATATAACGATATAAACTTGTTTCCGGAAAACAATTTATATCTAATTAAGCACTACCAATATTCAGAAAATTTCCACATTACATAAAACAGTCTATCTTTGACTCTACAATCATTTATCATTTACCACTGATTACTCTATATCAGTCTCTCATTTAGTGCTTAATTATAAAGGAAAACCAGATTTCATTTTCATTTTAACATCTCTTTAATTTTCTCTTTTCTTTTTTTTTTTTTTTTCAATTCTCCAATAGTTACCCTTCTTTTCACTCTCCGTTCTCTAATATCTTTTCTTTAGAAAGAAATCACCCTAAGCACACATATATACAAATATAAGCCTTAACTTAAATAGCAATCTAATAAAAGACATTGTCAAAAAAAAATCTTCTTTACATTTCTTTTGTTTACTTCACAAATATTATTTTGACATCACCTTTGATTTCTCTGAAAAATTTAACCTTATTGGTTATTCCAAAATTTTCTTGAAACCTGAACCTTATAATTGTTTTCTGATTTCTATTATGCCACAACTTTCTCCATATAGTTCTTCCATTTCTTTCCCTTTCCACTTTATTAAAAAATAATCCAGAATGTATTATAAAATAAGTAACCAAGTCCATTTCGTAATATTTTTATTATTATTATCACTATTACACTATTTTCGTTATTAACAGTGAACAAGGGAAATGTGTGAACCCTAATAAAAAGAATTACATCTAAATGCTTAAAATCGCTTATTGCTGTATATGTGCATAAAAGTCCCTTTACGTTTAAAATAATTGAACTCCACTCTCCTTTCTTTTCTCTTTTATTTATTTACTTCCGTGTTCTCTCTTACTATTTATTATTATTATTATTAGAGAGAAAAAATCCTTCAACTTATATATATATATTTGCTTTAAACGAAAAGAACACTTTTCTAACCTTTCTTACTTCACACCTATTTTTAACTTTATACTCTATTATTATTATTATTATTACTATTATAAACATATAGTATATCTTATTCTTGTCTTCCCTTTTTATTTTCTTTTCTTTTTATAATGAAATATTTTCCCTACTTCTTTTACTTCTGTTTCTCTATTTTATAACAATTTACAACTATAATTTATTATTTAATTCTTTTAATATTACTTCTTATAATTCACAATTTTTAAACAAAATTCCGCCACTTGCTAATGCTAAGTCTGGTTATAAACAATATATTTCTAAAAAAAAATTTGATGTCCCAACGAAATAAATCCTAACGAATTGATGTTTTAAAGTCCCAACCGCTGGTACCAATGTAGGAAGTGTCATATATCTCGACCTTCCCTTTAAATAAAAATAACGTGTAAACCAGACTCAATAGCTTGGCGAATAAAAGACTTAGTAGATTTTCTTAATATTTACTATATACAACACAAAAAAAAACAATTACATCTAAAAAAAAAATAAGTGGTAGCATGGACATTTATAATAAGGCTTTCTTCGGAGTTACGTTAATAGGTTCTATCTTTAATCTACATCAGTGAAACATATTTCCATGTAACAC
>SEYY01018672.1:55000-62500 GCA_009176605.1 Armadillidium nasatum | reverse complement strand
AAAAAAAATAAAAAATAAAAAAATCTTGAAAGTTTCCAACTAATTACTATTAATAACTTGAGCCAACCTAGATAACGACACATATTTTTAAACGCTTTTAATTTCAAAAAACAATTACTTTCTCCTCTCATTCATGATGAAAGTTTTAAAATACTTTAGATTTTTCCCTTTTTCAGCATTTATTTTTTTTCATTCCTTTTTTTTGTTTTAAGAACCTGAAGCAGTTTTCACTTTCCTTTGTTGCTTAATTAATTAATTTAATTACTGTAAGTAGCATAATTTCCTTTTGGAATTTTCTTAACCGTCCAATTACTTGCCTATTCTCTAGTGTCTTTTTTTCTATTTTTGAGGTCTCGCTCGTAATTTTATCATTGAAACACAATTTCACGTCTTTTCTTTCCATCTCTCCATTTCACTTTTTCCGTGTTACTTCTCTTCTAACACACTTCTATATTATGTCTACAACAAAAGTGAATCTGAATTTGATACTATCTCAATCAGCGTGATTTGGATTTCACATTAAATGAAAAGACATATGGCACTTTTCCTTTATGAAAATATAGCACAATTTCTAATGGCATTGACATTATTATTATTACATTCATTATTATTATTATTATTATTATTATTATTATTATATTATTATTATTATTATTATTATTATTATTATTATTATTATTATTATTATTATTATTATTATTATTATTATTATTATTATTATTATTATTATTATTATTATTATTATTACTATTAACTATTACTAACTTTTTTTACGAGTATTTCCAAATAGCTTCCTTAAGAAAATCGATAAGAATTTAAAGTACTTGCAGCTTTCAATTACTTTGAGTAGAAGTTCGGAACTTAGAAGTAAATCTGCATCTTTTGGAATAAAAACAAAATCTCTAGGTTTAAAGACCAAAAGTGTCTAGATCAGTCTAATTAGCTAATGATTATATTATATATATATATATATATATATATATATATATATATATATATATATATATTATATATATATATATATATATATATATATATATATATATATATATATATATATATATATATATATATATATATATATATATATATATTGGAAATTGTTTGGATGGGATTCCCTGGCCACTCAAGATAGTTGGAATAGAGTAGGAAAATTTGAGACACCCAGGGCACCCAAATCATTTCGGAGGGATGCTCTCTGAACACTATATGCGGAGCAATCTAACTGGAAATGTGTCAGTTTCAGATCCACCCCTACAGGGTCAAATTCATTGTCTGAGGTTATAAAGGTGTGAGTTTAATCTACAGTGTCTTGTTTTAAGATGAAAAAGGCAACAGATAGCAACAGTCGATCTGCGATCACATTTAAGATTGAATGGTGGGAAATTTAGTGAATATGACGAATCAAGACGTTGGGTTTGTAGGAATGTATTGAAAATCATCCCTCTGGAGTGAAACCAGCAGCCGTTTAGTTTTTGTGTAATATTCTTCACTTTTAGGAGGAAAATCTTCAATGGTACAATTAGAATGGCCCAATTTGGCAGCTTTATCTGCAATTTTGTTACCAAATATTAATACATGGGAATTGGTCAACTGGAAATGAGTTGTCCAACCCAAGGAAGATGTCAGGTTTCCAAGGGTCTTTTGTATCATCGATAGTATCCTATGATAACGTTTGAAATATCTGATGGTGATAAGTGACAATGTAACACAGGAATAAGTAAAAATATGACTTATTTTCTGAGGCACAAGAAAATGAGCACAGAATTGCAAAGCTTTATGAATTGAAAAGAATTCAGCAAATTCTGAAGCTTTTCAAGACTGAACTATTTGAAAGGCGGGATTGTATATGACAAATGAAGTGGATTCAGTGACATAGATTTTTGATTCATCCTTGTATACTAGCAGATATGTTGAATACTTGGAGTTTAGGTGTTCAGAAAATAGTTGCCATCTTATCCCAGAAATGGAAGAGAGTGTTATCAATAAGAGGGAAGAAAGATCCTACAGAGAAAGGGAGGGGTTAGACAAGGTGTGTAGAGACTAAAGAAGGGACAGCCATACCTATAAAGGAAAATTACAGAGGAGGCTTGATAAACAAAACGGGGTTTGCTTTTCGGTTGAACGATGTCATATGTTTCAAAATAAGATGAGTAAAGTTCATAAAGTGAGTGATCATAGGAAGCGAAAGCAAGAAAGATAATTTTTTTTTGCCATAAGGTCAAACTATAAAGAACACTCACCAACACACACATTCACGCACTAACACTAGTTCACACACACATGGACGCATATATATATATATATATATAATATATATATATATATATATATATATATATATATATATATATATATATATATATATATATATAATATATATATATATATATATATATATATATATATATATATATATATATATATATATATATATATATATATATATATATATATATATATATATATATATATATATATATTGTCAAATTTGAATTCATGAAAAGATCTCAGAATTCGGATTCGTCCATCACTGCCTACCACACAACGCTCTCCTCCCCGTAATCATAAAAGGCAGAAGACCATAAATCAATTAGAAAGGAGAGTATGTCTCTAGTAAACCTAGAGTGTTGAAAGTGATACTTATGATCTGAAAGAAGGAAATAAAATTAAAGATTACCCAGGAAATTAGAGTCGAAGACAGTTTCAAATTTTTAAACAGAACACAAGTGACATCTATAGAACGATAGTTAAAAGGATTAGAACTGCTAAATTTCTTCGGAATTGACTGAACATATACGTGCCTCCAGCAAAGAGGAATATCATTAGTATTGAAGCATAGAGAATTGAATTGAACGAAGACAGGTGCTAGCTCAGGCGCAAACTTCCTGAAAACAAGAGAGAGAAATGACATTCACAAACATCAGAATCTCATGCACCCGACCATGTGTGATTACAAAGGAGAAGTAGGATGAGGTATGACAGAATCTTCCAGGGTGGAATCAGACGAAGAAAAAAGGTTGAAGAGATTAGCCTTTTCAGAAAGAGCGTTAGCTACAGTGCAGTTAGAGAGAATAAGAGGCGTTAAGCAGATTTACAGAAGTTATTAGATATGCTTTGGTAAGAAGCCAGAAATTTTTATCAGAAGGAGAAAAATAAAAGTTTTTTTAAATTTTTAGGTTACAGTAAACGAAAGGATTGGAATCAGAAACCTTCGAATCTGGATCGAATTCGAATCCAGATAAGATTTGAATTTCTTGAATCCGAATCCGAATCGAATTTGAATCCACCTTAATTTTGGATTTCTCAAATCCGAATACGAATCCGAATCTATGAAATAACCTAATTTTGAAATTCTTGATTCCGAATCCATGAAAAAACCTTCGAATCTGGAGTAGGATTCACTCATCACTGAGGTATATATATATATATATATATATATATATATATATATATATATATATATATATATATATATATATATATATATATATATATATATATATATATATATATATATATATATATATATTCTTTAACATTTGGTCCTAGTCTTTTGTTGGACATTGAGCTGTTCCAATAGTTGTCATATAGTCCGATCTTCTTTGCCTTAGTGGTTCGAATTTTCAAAGATTTTTGCATCGAGTATTTCAATGACCACGACTTAGTTTGTTTACCTTCCTGGGTACAATTGGTTCAACTAACCTTAAGAATAAATATATGGGTTTTCATTCTTGGCCCTACCCAGTTTCAATTTAATCCGTTCATCTCTTAGAGGATGGTGATTTCAGTGAGCTCTAGTTTCTACCTGCTTTGTATTTTTCCCCTAAAAAGGATAGCGAGCTTGGGTCATTTATGAGTTCATTTCATTGTTTTAAGTTTGCATCTTAGTGTTTTAATCAGGTTCCATGTCTCTGAACCGGATGGGATAAATAATGCTCACTGTTAAAAGCGTTTCTTTTTAGGATCATAGCGATTTTGCATCCGAAGATGAAATTGGCTCAGTTGAATTCCTGCAAGCCTTAATTCAATTTCACTTGATATCATCCATTATGGGTAGTGTTGTTCAAGTTGATCTCCTTCTCAACTTTGATATTTTCTTATAGTTTCTCTAGGTTGTTTTCAATATGTAGGATATCATTAGCAAATATTATATCAGACTCAAGTATTCCACCATTATATTGACATCCTTTGCCTTCTAGTTAAGTTTGGAAAAAATGATTCAAAGAATGCCTTTTAAAGCTCTGGGTAATAGCATCACATTGGAGGACTTTTTTTTAAACTGGAAATATTCTTCTAAGTCTTTATTGTAGTCTTTATTGTATCTTACAGTGGACCGGCAGTATATATATATATATATATATATATATATATATATATATATATATATATATATATATATAATATATATATATATATATATATATATATAATATATATATATATATATATATATATATATATATATATATATATATATATATATATATATATATATATATATATATATATATATATATATATATATATATATATATATATATATATATATATATATATATATATATATATATATATATATATATATATATCATATCATATCATATCATATCATATCATATCTTATCATTTAGAACCGTCATCAAGAATTACTTCAAACGCAAAATCAAATTGGTCATATTAATATCAACAATGAAAAGTTCCCGTTCTTTAGTTTACTTCCAAAGGAAATCGTCTTCTCTTCTGCATTTAATCTATTCACATTTCTTGTTAGAACACCTCCAGGCACAGTACTCAGCTGTCCCTTTTTCCTTGCAGTTGCTGCTGTTGGAAGTGAAGATAGTTTTCTCTATAATGAAGACGAATCTTCGGTACTTTATTGCATCACAGTGGTTGCTTTCCTCCACTATTCTATGAAGATTTAAGTCTATCACATTAAAATTTATTTTTTTAAATGTTGAATTTTATGGATTCAATATATGAACTGAATAGTTCTTGAATTGAGAAGTAAAAAATGAAAATCTGGAATGGGGAGAAATTCTAATATTTATAAAAAATTAAATAATCACATTTTCTTACGCTCCTTTCTTTTGTAGAATCTTTCAAAATAGGTAGAGAGAGATAAAGTACTTTTACACTTTTTTTGTTTCTTAAGAAAAGGTCATGTTAAAAAAAAAAAAAAACTCTGCTCCAAGTTATAAATAAATTATATTCAGGAATTTACAATTTTGAAATCATTGTCATAAATTATTATCTTTTATCCAAACGATAAACTTATTAATACTTATATGGATTGTTTAACATTCTATATATCTTGATACATAGACTACGTACAAACATACACACACATACATGCATACATACATATATACATACATACATACATACATACATGCATACAAGGTAAATAATTAAAGTCTGCTAATACTCTTGCAGATCAAATATTCATTAAACATCGAAATTTAAAGTTTGCTATAAGGGAATTGAACCCGGGCCCTATAGCACAAAAGCATAGAGTTTGTCTCTACCCTACTGGCGGTTTAATACAAAAATACATACATACATGCATGCATACATACATACATACATACATACATACATACATACATACATACATACATACATACATACATACATACATACATACATACATACATACATATACATACATACATACATACATACATACATACATACATACATACATACACATACATACATACATACATACATACATACATACATACATACATACATACATACATACATACATACATACATACATACATACATACATACATACATACATACATACATACATACATACATACATAGAAAAGATTATAAATCTTGCTGAAATGGTAGAAATTTTTTAAATCTTTAACAAAGGAACTGAAAGAAGACTGAAGTGTAATGAGGTTTGAATCAAAGAGAAATAAAAAAAAAAAATATTGAACGTTTAAACGAAGTAAAAGCGAAATAAATTGTAATTAAAGAAAGTTGTTGAATAGCAATAAAAAGAAAAAGTTTTTTTTTTCATATCTAAAAATTAATAGAGCACCACGTTAAAAACAGAGGAATAATGAAATAAAGAAATAAGTAAGAGGAATAAAGTAATGAAATGATTCGAGAGTTGCAAAGATTTAAAAATGAAGAAGAGGAAAAAAAATTCTTTTAAGAATAAACGCAAAACCTCAATCAAGAGAAGAAAAAGTTTTAACTTATGAAAGAAAAAGGAAGAATATTTTTATTTAATTTCCATCCAAAGTTTGGTATGAATTGCAAGATATGATACTCGTAAAGACACATGCACACACATAACACGCTATATATATATATATATATATATATATATATATATATATATATATATATATATATATATATATATATATATATATATATATATATATATATATATATATATATATATATATATATATATAATATATAATATATAATATATAATATATTATATATATATATATATATATATATATATATATATATATATATATATATATATATATATATATATATATATATATATATATATATATATATATAATGCAGGGTGATTCAAAATTATGGTAAAAATTTTTGGTAACTGATAAGACAGGCAAAAATAAAGGTAAATGTTCCTATAAAAGTATGACGTAATGTGCTTAGTTTTCCCTCTTTTTACATTCTTCAAAAACAACTTTTTGGTCAGAATTTTGCCACAAATTCAACTTTAGATGATTTCGGAGCTATACCCCTTCCTTCAACCCTCCCTACAACTCATTTATGCCTAAAATTGCAATTTCTTCTAAAGAAAATCATTTCTGCTCTCTTAGCTTTACACTAAGAAGGCGTACGGTACTGGTGGTATCCCTCCTGTGGTTCTCAAACTTTGTGTTTTTTTTAGCTTCCACCCTGCTTTGGCAATACATATTGTCTCTGTCATTCTACTTCAACCTTTCTTTCTTGTTGGAAACATGCTCTCATTCAGCATGTACCGAAAAGGGGGACCTCTCCAAAACTTCAGCTATCTTCCCACTACTTCAAAAAACTATTTCTAAACATTTTTGTTAAGAGTTAGAAAGATCTCAAATCTTCTAATCTAATTTCTAAGAGCAAGTATGACTTTCGTAAAAAAAAAGTTCAACTGGTGATTTGTTTTTCCCTTCTCTCTGACTCTTGGTTCTCCTCTCTTCAGCATTTCAGTAAATCTTTTGATATCGCACTGGACATATCGAAAAAAGTAGGATATTAACTGGCTATGATTCTGACTTCCCTCCAACTCTGGTTCAATTTGACCCGGTTTCCTGTATTTCCCAAACTCTGATGGAGTTTGTTAGGGTTCTGGCCTTTGTCCACCAGAGGATATATATATATATATATATATATATATATATATATATATATATATATATATATATATATATATATATATATATATATATATATATATATATATATATATATATATATATATATATATATATATATATATATATA
>SEYY01018672.1:45000-50000 GCA_009176605.1 Armadillidium nasatum | reverse complement strand
ATTGAGCGATAGATACAAGTCCCGTTCCTACATTTTGTCAAGAAAGAAATTTTACTTCTATTCTGTTTCCACTTTATCCTGGCACGACTTTTGGACAGAATATTTTTTTTTTTTTCGGTGTTTAGAGGTCATCATGCATCACCGGCATTTTGATCAGACAGGATACTTTATCCGTTGGAATTCCACATAAGGCTTAACAGGGGCTAAGAGAGGTCATCTTTATGGACTATTCAATAAAATTTTTGTATTTAAAAAAAAAAAAAAAGATTTTGGGAGCTAAAAATTTAAATACTTATTTAACCTTATTTACATCTAACGAATTGATACAAAGTTAAGGGTAAAAAATACAAAATCTTAAATGAAACCTTTTCAAAAAAGGAAGATTTTTTCTTTTTTCTTATTAGTTTGTTTTAAGTTTTGATGTTTAAGAATCTTCATTTTAAAAAAGTTTTCCCCATCTTCGTTTTCATCATAAAATTTTATTAGTCATTATTGACATTAAGAAAAAAAAGAAGAAAGATATTTCACATCATTTTCATTATTTCTTTTTCTTTTTGCTTCTTTCTTTCTTATTTCATCATTCTTTATAAATCTTTGTTTCTCTCTCCATAAGAAGTTTGCAAACAATTCGAGAATTTGTTTATTTATTTATTTATTATTTACTTTTTTTTTTTTTTTGCAGAATGACTTTAATTTTTTTTCCATTCAATCTTTTTAAAACATACACACACATACACACACACACACACACACACACACACACACACACATATATATATATATATATATATATATATATATATATATATATATATATATATATATATATATATATATATATATATATATATATATATATATATATATATATATATATATATATATATATATATATATATATATATATATATATATATATATATATATATATATATATATACTATATATATATATATATATATATATATATATATATATATATATATATATTATATATATATATATATATATATATATATATATATATATATATATATATATATATATATATATATATATATATATATATATATATATATATATATATATATATATATATATATATTATGTCTCGTCTTGGCAAAGACCGAAGGTTCTCCCAGTATTCACCAGAGTTGGGGAACATTCGGAATCTGATCGCTAATGGATAATGATATATTTTTCTATATATATATATATATATATATATATATATATATATATATATATAATATATATATATATATATATATATATATATATATATATATATATATATATATATATATATATATATATATATATATATATATATATATATATATATATATATATATATATATATATATATATATATATATATATATATATATATATATATTATATATTATATATATATATATATATATATATATATATATATATATATATATATTATATATATATATATATATATATATATATATATATATATATATATATATATATATATATATATATATATATATATATATATATATATATATATATATATATATATATATATATATATATATATATATATATATATATATATATATATATATATATATATATATATATATATATATATATATATATATATAATATATATATATATATATATATATATATACTATATATATATATATATATATCCATCCATATCCCTTTCCTTATATATACACACTACCTGTTGAATCCTTTTAGCTAATTTTATTAAAATTTAAGAGCTTGTATTTTTGGTTGTGTGGGAAACCGTTGCGTAAAACATGCAAAATCAAACCTCGAAGAATATCTTTAGAGAATTCCTCGAACGGATTTTCACTGCATCATCTTTTAATATTGATTTAAATATTAAATTGTAATTTATGTTTTATATAATGAGTGTCAGACATTTATTATTATTATTATTATTATTATTATTATTATTATTATTATTATTAATTATTATTAATTATAATATAATATAATAATATATATAATAATAAAAAAATAATAATAATAATAATAATAATAATAATAAAATAATAATAATAATAATAATAATAATAATAATAAATAATAAAATAATAATAAATAATAATAATAATATAATAATAATAATAATAATATAATAATAATAATAATAATAATAATAATAATAATAATAATAATAATATAATATAAATAATAATAATAAATTATAATAATTTATTATTAAAACATTATCATTGTTATTATTATTTTATTTAACATTAATGGTTGTAGTAGTATAAAAAATAAAAATTAAATATAGTATATATATATATATATATTATATATATATATATATATATATATATATATATATAATATATATATATATATATATATATATATATATATATATATATATATATATATATATATATATATTAGGAATTCCTTAACAGAGTGAGAATGATTTGGAACAATTGCTAACTGTAACTATTAACTGTTTCCGTAGAGTGGTCCTTCTTTGAGTTAAACTATGGTATAAAATATTAAGCCACCATTCCATACTTCATAGTTTCTTATTGAACCTTAAATCATTATTTATCTCCCAGTTTAATTATGTCATCATTTAGTTCTCTCAGTTTTCTCATATCCCAACTTGCTTACTGTATTTGCATGTTTACGTTCTGTATGTCACATACGCTACCTTCAGGAATTACCATAATCTAATACAAGCATTTGACGCTTCACGCGAGAATTAAACTAAATCTATTATACGTAACAGGAAAAATATTTTCTCAATTGAAAATGCGATAATTTTCTGTTTGCCCTTCCTTACGTTCCTTCTGACACTTTGCAAAGAAATTGTTTTTTGTAACTTTGTTTCTTCCTCTTTCCCTCCTTTTGCTTTTCTTCGACGCCTCTACAGAAATCTTCTTTCCTTCTGCTAAAGGTGAGTTCTTTGGTTAGGTCTATGCCTCTTTTCAATTTTAAACTATGCCAGATTTGTTCCTCTTTCTCAACATCTCTCTATCTAATTTATGTCTAATGTTAGAATTTCATCTGAAGTTGTAATTTCTGCTCTCTCCGAGCTTAACTCTAAAAAGGCGAATGGTTATCACGGTATCCCACTTGTAGTTCTTAAAATTTGAATAATTGGACTTGTATTCTGCCTAGGTCAACTACAATATCTCTTCTATGTCTATCAATTTCAACATTTTCTTTGTAGTAGCCATTAAACCTGTCATAAAAACTGGGTACCACTCGCACTCATCTAGTTATCATCTTATTGCTTTAATGCCAACGCTTTTAGAATCTATCCTTAATGGAAAGACTCGGAAACTTTTTATATTCTTATATATCTTATCACTAGTATGATTTTTGTTAGGGCTTTATTAATTATGCTCTTCCTTTCTTCTAAGCATTGGTACTCTGATCTTCAAGGTTTCTCTGAATATTTTAATATAGCCATGGACATAGTGAAAGTTTTCGATAAAATCTTATCACAAGCTTTGATTTCATAAATTTCCTTTTTGGAATTTTTTCTCCCTGTGGTCCTATAATTTCATTTCCTCCCTTTTCATTTTAGGTCATCATTCATTCCTTTATGTCTATCAACAATGATGATTCTTAGAGCTATTTCTTATCTCCAACTCTTTATAATTTTTATTAATAACCTTCTCTCTGCCCGTTCATCACTTATTTATACATTTACCGACTACTGCCCTCTTCACCTGTCATTTTTTATTTTGAAGACGATTCAGTCAAGGCAAAGGATATGATTGGATTGTAGCTTTTTAGCAACAAATATCTCATTTGTATAAAATTTTTAATCGGAGCAGCGAAAATGCGGTTGTTTTTATTGCTTCTGGAACTCAGCTCCTTCATCATTCTACTCGACATTATGTTCCACAAAACAATAAAATTTTTGAAGTCAGTCATCTTAAACCTTCGTTTGTCTTTATTATATTTTTGGTGTTTCTTTTTCAAGTGATCTTTCGTTTAAAACCATATTATCTCATAAGAAGCTTCAAAGATATAAGGTGTTTACTGGAATGGAGTAAAGCCTTACACATCTAGAGTAATTCTATTTGCACTCCTCCCCTTGAAGAGGTAGAGTCTAGCGGTTTTCGCTCTCATTGCCTCTCCCTTTCTGTTAGTGAAATTGTTGTATCACTCTCTTAATAATATCGCTATTACAACAAAAATTGGTCTGATTCTTCCATTTGTATGTCTTCTTCTTTGTGGAGATTTGTGAGAAGTCTTTTCCACTTAGTATTATTCTTTCTCTTTTCAGTTTCCTGATTCCAGTCTTAACCGCTATGCTCAATCGTATATGTTCTCCACGGGTAAAGTTTGGAATAATATCTCATTTTCTTTTTACCTAACTTCCTTTGATTTGCAAAATTTGAAACTCTGTGTATCGGAACATGTGTGCCTTTAATTTTGCACTGGTTTCAGGTTTAATTTCTATTTAAGCTTCATCTTTCGCGACCTATATTTTTTCTCTGGAAAATCCTCCCTGCTTTACCTTTCCGTCGTTCTAAAGCAGCTTCTGTAAACGGTCACCGTTTCTCTTTTAATACATAAATCGTGGTCTACTTAGTGCTCTTTTTCATCTTCAAATTTCATTCTACTTTTGATTCATGAGCTTTTACTTGTCACTTTGTAACCTATCCTGTCATATGTCAAGGTTTCCACTTTTTAGTATTCTGTCCATTTCTTGCCACACAACTACAAATTTCTGATACCTTAAAAGAAGCTAATCTTTGATTTTGGCTTTAGTATTAAAATTTTTTGTTTTCAGTGTATAAAACTCAACTCTAGTATCTGTATAATCGAGATATCCTTCACAACTGCTATATGGTCTTTTAAAATATTCAGCTAAAATGTCCCTCTCTCCTTAATATTTTTTGTATGTCATGTTCCCGTGATCATCCCTAAAAGAATCATATTGTTTCTCCCACGATTAAAATTGGTAAAAATTAAGGGTTGCAAAACACTTTGGC
>SEYY01018672.1:15000-40000 GCA_009176605.1 Armadillidium nasatum | reverse complement strand
ATCAAAAACGCCTATTTTTTTATTTTATTTTTTTGGAAAATTTGCCATTTTAGGAATATTTTGCTGCACATTTGTTAAAGACAATAATTAATAACTTAAATCCGAATGAAAGTTCCCTACTATTTATGATAAAGTAGTCAATCATTATTGGGAGAAATGGTTAAATGGTGTTTTGGGAATTGACGACAAAATCCTCAAAACTTTAACGAAAGGAAACTCCTCTATATTATCAATCCTTCACTTTTAAATGTAGACCAGTTTGTCTACATGTGCTGCATTACAGCTGGCACACTTAAATAAATAAATTAATGAGGATCTGAGAAGCATTGGGATAGATTCCTTGTGTCAGAAGAAAGTGTGAATTGAGAGGGAGTTCTAATTTGTAAGAATAAACTGGCACTGGGGGATTGTAGCGTCAAGTACAGTAAGAATATTTTTAAGTTGGGATGTAAGGGACCCTAAATACGGAAGTTTTAGATATATTATTCAACTTAGGAACAGTAGGAAAATGATGAGTAGCTCTAAAGATATCAGCGAAAAACTCGTTAATACTTTTTTCCACTTGGAACTTAGGGAATAAATGAAAATGAAAAAGAATTTTAATAAATTTCATCTCTTTATGGAATAAATGCCAGTCAGAGCAAATTTTAAATGCTCTATAGATTCTAGATCTTAGACCTGATAGAATAAACTTAAGAGGTATATTGCTAAAATAGTTTGTAGCAAGAAAGGTAGAAGTAGGCTTTTTATAAACATATGTTTTAAATATGTTGTTAATATGCGTAACATATACATCTAGAAAAAATAGGGAATTATTAACTTCTTGTTCCTTAGTGAATCTCATGCTGTTATGTCTCATTCATATACTGTAGAAGCATATTGGCATGAGCTTTTTCCTTGAAAACTACGAAGCAGTCTTTCATGTAGCGGCGATAGAGAAGGGGTTTGAATATAGTGGAGCATTGCCTGATCCATTGGTTTTCATAATAGCAGAGAAAGCTATATGCAAAAGCAGGACCTAAAGGAGAGCCCATAGCCATACCATCAATTTGGATATAGTTCCCAGTCGAAAAGAATACAGAATCTTCAACAGATAATTTTAAAAATTTGGTGAATGAGATGATCCATTCTCATAATGTTTTAATTGTTGTGAAATAATTCATTAGTTATTATGTTGATGGTTTCAGAAATCGGAAGATTTGTATAAAAAATTCAATATCAAAGCTTGTCATGAAGCAAGTGCCAAAAGAAGAAGAATTTAGGCAATTGATAAAGTCGATAGTGTCTGTTAAGGTATACTGGTTTTTAGTTAGAGGATCTAAGATAGGAACTAAAAATTTGGCAAGACTGTAGTTAAGAGAGTATATATATATATATATATATATATATATATATATATATATATAATATATATATATATATATATATATATATATATATATATATATATATATATATATATATATATATATATATATATATATATATATATATATATATTTTTTTTTTTTTTTTTTTTTTTGTGATGCATTTTTGCATTCGCGTCCTCATCAAAATTTGACATCCGCATCCGCATTTTTGAAAAATTCAACATCCGCATCCGCATCCGCATTTTCGAAAATTCAACATCCGCATCCGCATCCGCATTTTTGAAAATTCAACATCCGCATCCGCACTTGACGAAAATTCAACATCCGCATCCGCATCCGCATCCGCAAATGAGAAAAAATGACATCAGATCCATCATATATATATATATATATATATATATATATATATATATATATATATATATATATATATATATATATATATATATATATATATATATATATATATATATATATATATATATATATAATATAATATATATATATATATATATATATATATATATATATATATATATATATATATATATATTATATATATATATATATAACTGACACCTTATTCATTATTTTAATAAGTGTACAAGAGGGACTTTAATATAAGGTTTAAAACTTTTATAGAAGTAATAAATTACGTTTGAAAATCTGAAGTTTTTAATTTATTCTTATATATAATATATATATATATATATATATATATATATATATATATATATATATATATTATATATATATATATATATATATATATATATATATATATATATATATATATATATATATATATATAC
Organism: Armadillidium nasatum; assembly: GCA_009176605.1. NCBI lineage: Eukaryota > Metazoa > Arthropoda > Malacostraca > Isopoda > Armadillidiidae > Armadillidium > Armadillidium nasatum. Next base: position 37,818 of record SEYY01018672.1, on the reverse strand, counting down.
CACCACTGGTGGGCAAAAGCCAGGAACATGGTCAAGTGAAAGGCCGACATATCTCAATACACGTTGTTTGAAGGTGTGTAAGTTATAGGAAGTTGGGAAAATAGATGAAAAGAATGTGTTCCAAACTTTAGCAGTATAGTATAAGTAAGGTTGAGCATAGCGGTTAAGTCTGGTGTCAGAGAGTTTGACTGATAAGGGATGGGACTGTGTAGAAAGACGAGCCACACTAGCCCTTCTCAATGGAGTAAGTATACGACAAAAAAGTTCAGAAGAGCATAGAGAGACTGTCACAACAATTCCAATGGGCAGAAAGAGAATGGAGAGGATTAGTGAGAGCAGGAGAGTTGATAAGACGAAAAGCTCTAGACTCCACCTTCTCTAGGAAAACTGTATTAGTGGAACCTCCCCAGATTTCTGAGGCGTATTCCATAGAGGGGAGAACAACGCTCCTATAAAATTCGATTAACTGGGGTGGAGGGAAGAAATACTGAAGTCGCCTCAGAACACCCAACCTTTTAGAAGCTTGTTTAGAAAGAGAAGTAATGTGACCTTTCCAAGAAAGATTATGAGAAAAAAAAACACCATGAATATTAAGGAGAGATGAAAGTTTGAGTTGTGTGTTTTCGAAAAAGATATCATAGATGTGTGGAAGATTGCGTGAGTAGAGAGATGGAGGAATTGAGTTTTGGTGGCATTGAAAACGACCATTTTTTTCTCTGTCCCAATTTGAAATTCGATATAGGTCAGAGGTCAGTTGCTCCAAGGCTACCCTCCTGGAGTCTATTAACTGCTGTTGGAAGGGACATTTTTCATATTAAAAAGAGTAATGAAGGGTGCAATCATCGGCATAGTGGTGGATAGGAGATGATGTATCAGTGAGAAGGTCATTAATGAAATGCAGAGAAAGTGTTGGGTTTAGGACAGATCCTTGAGGAACACCACTTTTTAATAAATTTAAAGGATGAACGGCTCCCATCTACAACAGCTGTTATAGAACGACTGGAAAGGAAATCAGAGAGAAGGAAAGATTCCGAAGGAAGGAAGTTTGGAAATTAAAACTTTATGCTGGACTCTATCGAAGCTTTCGGTATGTCTAGCGCGACAGTAAAAGACTCACCGGTATGCCGAAGAGCTAAGAGTTAGAATGAAGAAAAAGAAGATCACTAATAGAAAGTATTTTTGCGATAGCCATGCTGGCTATCAGATTAATAGAATTGAGATGTTTCCAAATCTTCCTCTTAAGGATAGATTTTATTACTTTAGAAAGAACGATGGTTTAAAGAAATGGGATTGTAATTAGAGGGTTAAAAGGGGCCCCCCTTTTCTTCTGCATAAGCTGAATGAGCGCCCGTTTCCAGCAAGAAAGGAAGGTTGAAGTAGAAAGACATAGACAAAGTAGTTTAAAAAGACAGGGTGGAAGCTCAGATGAACAAATTTTAGAGCTACAGGAGGGATACCTTCAGGAACCAAACCCTTCTTATTGTAAAGCTCAGAGAGAGCAGAAATGACTTCTTCAGAAAAAATTTCAATTTTAGGCATAAATGAGTTGGAGGGGGTGGAAGGAGTAGGAACAGCTCATGAATTCTCTAAGGTTGAATTAGAGTCAAAAGTTTGAGCGAAGAGCTCAGCTTTAGAGGAATTCAAAACGGCAGTTGCTCAGTCAGGATATATATATATATATATATATATATATATATATATATATATATATATATATATATATATATATATATATATATATATATATATATATATATATATATATATATATATATATATATATATATATATATATAACCTTTTCCACAATTGTGGGGTGGTATATACCGTAATCCACAAATATTCTTAATACTCATAAACTTGTCACTATTTTACACTCACTTCTATCCTCACCCTCCTCCCAGCTCAACCCTCTGTCCCTAAGAAATCTTTGTCCACGTTCCTCCAACCTTCTTTTGGTCTCATCATCACATACCCACCATTTCTGAAACGAACACCTTTTTTGCCAATCTCTCCTCATTCATCCTACAAACATGTCCAAACCACCTCATGATGCTCTATTCAGCTCTCCCAACCAAGCTCCTTCTAAAACTACACAGTTTCCTTCGTCTAAAATTCCTAACTCTCTTCTACTTCTATACGCACCGCTCTCAGACTCTTTATTTCGAAGAACCTCAAACTTTTTCCTTTTCCTCTCATTTCAACCTCCAAACTTCTCTACCATTACATAACTACCGGTACACAGTAACCCTCGAACTTTACAAACTTCACCTCTTTGGACAACTTCCTCTGTTCCAAATATCCCTTAATTCCCCTAGCACTTCCCCCATTCTCTTTTTCAATGCCATACTTCATCGTCCACGCTACCATCTCCTATCCAAAAATTTACCCCCAGGATATTTAAATGAGTTAACTCACTCCAATCTCTCCCTCCCTACTTTGATCTGCAATTCACCACCTCTACCTATACCCCTCCCCCTCCCCTCCCCATTTTTCATTCATAATATTTTACTCTGACCCGCATTCACTCGTAAGCCCAACTTAACATAACATTTTACAAATTCATCCACCAAAACCTTCAAATCCTCTTGTGACTCCGCCAAAAGAACAACATCATCTGCATACAATAACACATTCGCGTCCCATACTCCCTGTTATTCTTTCATTATCACCCCTCTACTTTCTTTAGCAGTAAATCTTATCACTTTGTCAATAAATAAGTTAATTAAACAACCCCAGAGACATTACACAACCCTGCCTCAACCCATTATTTACATAAAAAAAACATTTTCCTTTCTATTTATTTTTCACACATGTCCTGCTTTTCCTATAAAATGCCCTTATATCCTCCATATCCATCTCCTCAATTTCATACTCACTAGAACCTCCCACAGTTTACTCAAATCCACCATATGATTGGAGTTTTCCAAATCCATAAAACACATATACAAATCCTACCCTTTATCTCTACTTTTCTCTTTGATTATTCTTAAAGTGAAAACCTGATCCGTACACACCCACTGCCTTCCCTAAATCCCCATGTTCCTCGCCTATTAACCCATTCATCCTATCATTCCCATTAAAATTCTACCATATAACTCCCACTCTAAAATTTATCACCCTTTACTTTATATAAAGGGACCATACACGCATCTTTCCAATATTGAGACACCTTTCCCAATACCCAACATAAATTAAACACACTTGCAATCATTTTATTACATTCAAACCCTCTTCCAACAACATCTCTCCACTTATCTCATCCAAACCAGACGGTTTACCTCCCTTCACTTTCCTCAGTGCATCTATTTCTTCTACCGAAATCCCCCCTAAACTTCTCTTTCCATTCCTTCCTTTTCCCCCTCCGTACTTCATCTTCACTCCTCGCCTCACTCACATTTAGCAACCTGTTAAAGTATTCCCTTCCTCCTTGCCCCAACTTCACCTTCTACCTGTATTATTCCTCCTCTGTTCCCTTTATCCTCCATCTCTTTACCTCATCCTTATTTCTTACCTTATTCACCTCCTTCCAAAACATTTTACTTTTTTCTTTAATCTTTCCATTATCTTATTACTCCAGTTCTCATTCGCTCGTTCCTTTGCCCTTCTTACTTCCTTCTTGATTATTATCTTCTTATTCTTGTAAACCTCCAAATTTTCTAATCTTGTAGTACCAAGATATTTTACAAAAACATCCTTCTTTTCTTTTACTGCAATTTTCATCACCTCCCATCACCATTCACTTCCCTCTCTTTTACTCTTCCCTCTCACCCTCCTCATCTCACACACATTTCTCGCACTTTCTACCAAACTCTACCTAAGCCTGCACCACTGATCCTCCAATTTCCCAATCATACTCGCTCTCACCTCTTCCCAACTTAAATTTAATTCTCTTCTAAACTGTTCTGCCACTTCTCTCTCTCCTCCAAACTTTCTACTCTCACTATCTTCGCTCCTGTCTTTACGTTCCAATCTTTTTCCAGCCTCTCCTTCACTCTTAATTATATCCAACACCAAATAATGGTCCGAAATTCCTCTAGCTGCCAATCTAAATCCATTTACTTCTAGTAACCTGTCTCTTATTCTTTTCTAAATACATATTTAATCTATTGAAGCCACCATCGCCATTTACCCAATTATCCCAAGTTAATTAATTAATTAATTAATATGGACTTGGAAAGATAAAGATTTATAAGGGTAAATATTAATGAATATATTTAGAAGACATGAGACAAATCGTTGGAGGCTTTTTTATGTGGGGTCAAACCTCTCCATTTTCCCATTTTGACTTTTTTCACTAAATCCTTCATAAAATATATATATATATATATATATATATATATATATATATATATATATATATATATATATATATATATATATATATATATATATATATATATATATATATATATATATATATATATATATATATATCTACAAACAATTTATACGCCCCACCATCAACTATGCCTCCCCTGTCTGGCACCCAATGCTCTCCAATCAAAACTTAATGACACTCCAAATAAATCGTTTTAGCCGTTTTTTTACTCAATTTTTTTCTCTGAAAAGTGTTATTTCGAGAAAAAAAGAAGAAACATAAGCTTCATAAAGTTGCTTATGAAGTACATTCCATGTTTGAGCTCTCATATCTCAGTAACCATTTGTAATTATGAACAACTAATTATATATTTTGAATCTGTTTATTATTTTGTATGAAACTATTTTTATTTTATTTTTGTAGTTGCCATATATCACCAGCTTCAAGGTCATTCGACAGAGACTTGAAAAGTCTTTCTATGAGGAACCTCTTGGAATTATAAAAAAACACTGATTACAGATTTGGAATCAGAAAAGATTTTACTTAAAAATTTTACTATAAAAATTTACTAAAATAATAAAAAATTTTCCCCAAAAATTTGGAGTCCTTAGGTTGGAGGGTCCCCCTGTGAGAATTTTTGAGTGGTTATATCTCGGTAACCATTTGGAATTATGAAAAACTAATTACATATTGGGACTATGCATATTATTTTCTAGAAAAAAAATTTCAATTTTATCTTTGTGAGCGATATGTCTCTATATTCAAGGTCGTTGACCGGTGTCACTTGAGAAAGTTTTAATTTTAGTAGCCGTCCAAAACACTCTCCTGTCTTCCTCCCTCGCACCATTCACTGTAGCATAATCACATACAAACACCCATTCCTCTCTGTTAAACCTCAATTTCACCCATATTATTCTTAACAATATACTTTCACATTTTCTTATACAATCCCACCATCTGTAAAACTCATTACTATCGCCACTCCTTCCTAGCTCTTACTCTCTCACTTACTCCTGAATATACCCCTTTAAATTCACCAAAATCAATCTCCCCTTTCCCTATATATATATATATATATATATATATATATATATATATATATATATATATATATATATATATATATATATATATATATATATATATATATATATATATATATATATATATATATATATATATATATATATATATATTACAGGTATAGAAATGATTTTCACTCGTTCAAATTAAGTGAATGCATCAATCGTAAGTAAATTTTACCACCTTTTTTGAAGATTTTTTTTATTATTTTTAAATTTTTGTTTTGTGCATTGTTAATTACGTATTTTTTATTTAATTAAGCAATTGATTAGGAAGGAGGGGGAGAGGGATTGGGTGGGGCCAAAAGCAAATGATGTAAATGATAAAAATAATTAAGACTTTACCTCATTTACAATTGTAAAAATAAACTGCTAATAGAATAATAATAATAATAATAATAATAATATAATAATAATAATAATAATAATAATAATATAATAATAATAATAATAATAATAATAATAATAATAATAATAAAATAATAATAATAATAATAATAATAATAATAATAATAATAATAATAATAATAATAATAATAATAATAATAATAATAATAATAAAAATCCACTGCAATAAAAATATTATTTGGGAAAATAAAATATGTTCAAATTGTAAACAAATAAAATATGGTAAAAAAAATTATTAATAATTAATAATTGACTTTAAAAAAAAAAAAAAAATATAAATATAATAATATATAATATATATATATATATATATATATATATATATATATATATATATATATATATATATATATATATATATATATATATATATATATATATATATATATATATATATATATATATATATATATATATATATATATATATATATATATATATATATGGTGTTTCCAAAAATATTTTTCGCGATCATTTTAATTTTTATTTTAAAAGCACTAAGGGTGCTAAGATCTAAGGGTGGGGTGGGGGAGATGAAGAGTAAGTATCATCAATTTGAAGCACTAACTTTTTAGTTTAACTATTACTCATTTAATCAAATTAAAAGTTAATTTGAAAAGGCTATACATATATATCTACGTATTTTTCGACTTATTTCACCTAGTGACTCGTTAAAATTTTCCTTTGTTGATCGCCTATTTTCATAATTAGATGTTAAAAATCGTTTATCTTCAATTATTCACGAAAAGAGGAACTGATGCGCTTACTGCCCATATGTTAAACAGAACTATATTGAATTTATTAAATGTTTTTATAAGGTTGATTAGCATAAATAAATAAAATTCTCTTATAATGTTGGTGGGGATATTTTGAGGCTTAAGAGGTCCTCCTTAATTGCTTTTAATTTTGAACAGCTTGTCTTTATGAAAGGAAAAAATAAGTCTCTCGTCCTTTGAGGAGGACACGGAGGACGAAGAGGAAAATCTGGAGATTTAGTTATGTTTATTCACTTTCTCATATTTTATTATTAAAAATTATTGAATATAAATAAAGTTTTTTATTTTAGCAGAAACAGAAAATTTCATAAATCATTAGTATATATATATATATATATATATATATATATATATATATATATATATATATATATATATATATATATATATATATATATATATATATATATATATATATATATATATATATATATATATATATATATTCGGTATATTTATGGTGTTTCAAAAAGTTGGAGGGGATATTTACCTTGTAATAATACCTTACCTTGGGGATATATACCTTGTAATAATCAAACATTTACTGAAGTCTCGCACTTGCGCACTTTTAATCGCGCATTAGTCACGCAAGGAAGAAAAATTCGAGCATCGCGCAGTAGCAAAAAAGTCTGACGCGCTCTTTCTGAAGGTTTGAAATGTCGCCGCAGTTGCTCTTTCGCACTTCCTTCTATCTCGAGTAGCTCAGTTGCACTCGCGCACTACCCTAAATGAGTTTTTGTGCCAAGCTCTGATATATATATATATATATATATATATATATATATATATATATATATATATATATATATATATATATATATATATATATATATATATATATATATGAAACCACAATCTTTTTCTATTGGGGACTCGAACCCTGACCTTTCAGATGGCAAGAAAATGCGCTATCCACCACACCACGAAGGTACAAAAGGAAATCGCATTTGAGAAAGCTCATAATCACCTGTCATGATGACAATCTCAAAGGACCTCCCCGACCTCGCTCGGATGTGGGGTATTGGGTCAGTTACTATCCCCATAAACCACAGAAACATACGTACATTATGAAACCACAATGCACAGTGGAATAAAATTTTACAATTTCTACAAATTTTGCAATTACCTATTTCAAATTGGGGCAAAGAAAACATGGTTGTTTACAATTCTTCAAAATTCAGTTATTCCATCTCTCCACTTGACACAATCTTATACCACGACTATGATATATTCTTCGAAAACACAACTCTAGCCTTCATATATTCTTAATATTCTTTATTCTTTTCTCGTGATCTTTCTTGGAAAGATCACATTACTTCTCTTTCTAAACAAGCTTCTAAGAGGTTCGAGGTTTTGAGCACCTTCAGAATTACTTCACACCACCTTTAGTAGCTTCTTCTCTATAGGGGTGTTGTTCACCCCTTATTGGAGTAAGCTTCACACATCTGGGGTGATTCCACTCATACATACAATATCCTATCTTGAGAAGGTGGAGTTTAGGGCTTTCCGTCTCATCAACTCCCCTGTTCTTACTAACACTCGACACAATCTTCCACAGAACTATGATGTATTCTTCTAAAACGCAACTCTAACCTTCATCTGTTCTTAATATTCTCGACGTATCTTTTTCTCGTAATCTTTCTTGGAAAGATCACATTACTTCTCTTTCTAAACAAGCTTATAAGAGGTTCGAGGTTCTGAGGCGCCTTCAGAAGTACTTTACACCACCCCAGTTGCTTGCTTTCTATAGGGGTGTTGTTCACCCGTGTATGGAATACGTCTCACTCATCTGGGGTTGTTCCACTCACAAAGTTTTTCTTGAGAAGGTGGAGTCTAGGGCTTTTCATTTCATCAATTCTCCTGCTCTTTCTATCTCTCTAATCTCTTCTGCCCGTCGAATTGTTGCGTCACTCTCTCTTTACTATCGATATTACAACGGACACTACTCTTCTGAACTCTCTAATCGCATACTTCCTCCATTGAGAAGAGCTGTTGTGACAGGCCTTTCTACACAGTGTCATCCTTTCTCTGTTTAACTCTCAGACCCCAGACTTAACCGTTATGCTTAATCTTACATATACTCTACTAATAACGTCTGGAACACACGTTACTAGTCAACTTCCGTTGACTTTCATACTTTCAAACACTGTGTATCTGGACATGTTGGCCTAATTCGACTATGATAGGATTTTTCCCAACTCCGGTGAAATTTGGTTGGTAGGCCTTTGCTCACAGAAGGATATATATATATATATATATATATATATATATATATATATATATATATATATATATATATATATATATATATATATATATATATATATATATATATATATATATATATATATATATATATATATATATATATATATATATATATATATATATATATATATATATATATATATATATATATATATATATATATATATATATATATATATATATATATATATATATATATATATATATATATATATATATATATATATATATATATATATATATATATATATATATATATATATATATATAAGGCTTTGGTAAACTATTTCGTCTTTGTCTTTCTACCTTTCTACTTCAAAGTTCCTTTCTTGCTGGAAACGTGCGCTCATTTAACCTGTGCCGAAAAAGGGGGCCCACTCTCAACCCTCTAACTAGCGATCCATTTCTTTATCCTCCGTTCTTTCTAAAGTTTTCGAATGTATCCTAAACAGGAAGACTTAGAAACATTTCAACTATGTAATCATATCTCTAATCACCACCAGTATGGCTTACTTTAGAAACGTTCTACTGGTAATCTTTCCATTCTCTCTCACTCTTGGTCATCCGCTCTTTGGCACTTCAGGGAATCATTTGCTATCTTGCTAACACATCGAAAGCTTCGATTGAGTTTGGCACAGTTATATATATATATATATATATATATATATATATATATATATATATATATATATATATATATATATATATATATATATATATATATATATATATATATATATATATATATATATATACCTTATAGTTCTATAGCAACTGATGTAGACCGATACCGTTCTTCCTTTAAATCTATTAGTAATGGTGCTTCTCAAGAATCTGTCCTATCTCTATCACTTTTTCTAATTTCGACTCCTATCCACAATGCCGATGACTATGGACCGACCGGGGCTTCGGCCCCGGCCAACCCAGGTCAACCGCGACCCCGGCTAATAATCAGTGAATGTTCATCTTTGTGTTTTGATTTTAGATGCCCCCATAAAAATTTGGTTGAAAAATTTTTACTTGGGGCACCCGGAGGTCCTCTCCTAATTTCCTGACTGCAAATGTTACGTTTAGCATTTTCGAAGCCTATCCTGAAACATTGTAAAGTACTCCCATACTGCCAGAAGCTGATCTTTTATCCATATTGACTGAAAGTATAAACAATATAATAATTTTGAAATAATGTAGCTAAATGATACAAGTTTGATACATAACAATAAAATAACAATGATATCTATTAATACAGGTTATATTGATAATTTTATTTCATGCATTTTTTCAAACTTTACCTTAGGGTCTTACCTAAGTAAACCTGTTGAATAACTGTTGTGAATCAGGAAAAAAAATAATAAAAAAAATTTTTAGTTTTTTCGAACCTTTTTAATATAAAAAATCTGTAATTTTCAAAAAAAAAAAAATTTTTTTTCTGAAAAATGCATATAATTATTAAATTAAGTGAATATTGACTATTCTACTCCTTCCTTATAATTAAATCTAATTTTCTTAACCTAAAATTTTAGTGCTTTTGACCTCTTTACAAATATTAAGCAAGCCTCGGTCAAATTTGGGAGACCCACCCCTGCCCCGGCAAAATTTCCATCCCCGGTCGGTCCCTACCGATGACTCAATATTTCATTTCTCCCTTACCAACAGCAATTACTAGACGCATGGAGAATTAACATTGGAGCAATTGACCTCTTATCTATCTCGTATTTTAAATTGGGGGAGAGAAAACATGGTCGTTTACAATGCCTCAAAAACCGAGTTCCTCCATCTCTCAACTCGACACAACCTTCCTAATAACTATGAGAAATTAGAAAACATAGTTATAACTTTCACCTTTCCTTAATATTCTATGTGTCTCTTTTTCTCGTGATCTCAGGTGTTTGAGGCGCCTTAAGAATTTCTTCACTCCACAACAGTTACTTTCTCCTTATAGGGGTGCTGTTCACCCCTGAATGGAGTAAGAATCACACTAGTTATCACTCATACAACTTTAATGGAAAAGGATGTCTAGGGTTTTTCGTCTCACTTTTCTGATCTCACTAATTCTTTCCAGTCTCTCTGCCCGACGAATTGTTGTGTCACTCTCTCAATACTATCGCTATTCCAATGGATACTGCTCTTCTCAACCCTACCGTCGCATAGCTCCTCCATTGAGAAAGGCTCGTGTGACACGCCTTTCTACACAGTCTCATCCTTTCTCTGTCCAACTTTCTTATCCCAAATTTAATGGCTAAACTCAATCTCACATGTTCTCTACTTCAAAGTTTGGAACTTACTTTCTTTATCTATTTTTCCAACTTCCTATGACTTACACACCTTCAAACGCCGTGCATCGGGACATGTCGGCATTTAACTTGACCAGATTTCCAACTTTTTTCTTTAACTGGTTTAAATTTTGATAGGCATCTGGTCTTTGCCTACCAGAGGTGAAATATATATATATATATATATATATATATATATATATATATATATATATATATATATATATATATATATATATATATATATATATATATATATATATATATATATATATATATATATATGCATGTGTGTGTGTGTGTTTGTGTGTGAATGTAAAATATTTGCTACTTACATTTATTTTTTGTATTTCGACGTTTTTAATTGAATTTTTAAATGCTTCTTCTATATTTACTTTTTCCCTCTATAATTATTTAATTATTTTATTAATTTTTAATTTTGTGAGGAATTAACTTTCATTTTATATTTATTTCTTTTTAAAAACTTTTTTTCCATAATTTTTCTTGTTATTATTTCCCCTTGAAGCTCAGAATGGTTTTGCCCTTAAGGTGTTTTTTTTTTTTTAATTACAGTTTTTTGACTTCTAAATCCTCTTTTAAATCCTCAAATAGTTATATATATATATATATATATATATATATATATATATATATATATATATAATATATATATATATATATATATATATATATATATATATAATATATAGAGAGAGAGAGAGAGAGAGAGAGAGAGTATCAACTATGCATGAAACATTTTGAGTTGCATGAGTCGCATGTGAGATATCTTCTTATAGTTACCGATACGAAATTTAGAGGGTCCCCTCAAAGTTTCAAAAATTTCGATTTCTCGAAAGGATGCCATATATATACATATATATATATATATATATATATATATATATATATATATATATATATATATATATATATATATATATATATATATATATATATATATATATATATATAGAGAGAGAGAGAGAGAGAGAGAGAGAGAGAGAGATTGTTCAGAGTTAAAGTGAAACAAGTCAATATTTTGGCCATTTTTCACTAACACTGCCATGATAGAGTAAAAATGCTTTTTTTTTATGTTATGGTGAATCGAGCCTACAGTTCAATATTTATACACCAGGTGGCAGCAAAAAAAATTAGAACTCAATTTTAAATAATGCAGGTTATCAACTTTGTGGTCTGTCCTCTCAGAAATGAGTCTCATATACTTGGTTCACTTAAGCAATGAACCCTCCATATATTAGTTAAAGAGCGAAGCTTCGCAACCGCAACTGCAATCGGGGTCATAGTCTTTTTAACAGCCGCAAAATACATCAAAATACATCTTGTTAAAAAAATATGCAACGCAACCACGGTTGCGAAAGCCATTGGCGGTGGTGAACATTTGAAATCACCTAATATGATGATTTCGGAGAAAGGAGAAGAAGAAAGAATGTGTTCTATTTTAGAGTTAAGACAGTCGAAGAATTTTGGGTAGTCTGTAGAATTAGGAGATAAGTAGACAGAACAGATAAATTTAGTTGTAGAGTTGCAAGAAAATTTAAGCCATAAAGTAGAGAATTCAGAAGACTCCAAAGTAGAGACACGAGAACAGACAACATCGTTGCTCACATATGCGCGCAACATCCGCGTTTGGTTGAAAGTTGAGGATAGAGACAGTTGGAGGAAACAGAGTAAGGCTTGCTCTCAGAGAACTCAAACACCTGAGTTTCGGTTAAGAATAAGAGATGAGGTCTAGAAGAAGAGAGGTGGTGTTCGACAAAGTGGAAATTAGTAAAGAGACCACGAATGTTGCAGAAGTTAATGAAAAAGGAAGATCGTGCACCAGGGCAAGTCGGGATAGAGGTCTTGGAAGCACCAACCCCATCACCGGAGGCCACCGGAGTGGTGATGGGGGAAGAAGTGGATGAGCATCATTCTTTGGATGCCACCCCAAATAGCATCTCCGATCCAGTTTTATTTTTCGCCATTTTGTTGTTGTTATAAGATAATGAAAGAGTAAGCGCTTGTAAATTTGTAGGAACGTGAGAAGGAAGTCGGGGGAAGGAGAAGTGGAAGCATAGACACTCCAATGTGAGACGAGGGTACACTAGAGACTCTCTGAGAAGGTGAAACTCGCAACAAAAGGAACAAACCAAAGGGCAACGGGAAACGGGATGGTCTAGCCCACCCTATCATTCCGCGGTTAAGCCCAATAGGGGGTTCTTCATCGCTTCGGACGGCTCTACGTCCTCCCCCTATACTCATACTTCGTATACTCATACATCTGATATATATATATATATATATATATATATATATATATATATATATATATATATATATATATATATATATATATATATATATATATATATATATATATATATATATATATATATATATATATATATATATATATATATTATATATATATATATATATAAATATATATATATATATATATATTATTATATATAATATATATATATATATATATATATATATATATATATATATATATATATATATTCATTGTTATGGGAAGTGGAGATGCATTTTGTTTTTCTGCAATTTATTTTTAATAATTTTATTATTTTTAATTTTTTAAATTATTTTTTAATATTTTCATATTTTTAATTATTTTTATTTTTTTAATCTTTTAAATTATTTTAAATATTTTCTTATTTTTAATTATTTTTTATTTATTTTTAATTTTTGTAATTATTTTTAATTATTTTTTGGGGGTTGAGGGTAGTGGGCTGGTGTATGGAGTGGTGAGGGTGAAGGGAGTATGGGATTTGGGAGAGGGATGGTAAGGGGTAGATATTTTAACATTATTTTTGGCGACATCTTTAAAAACACACAACTCAAACCTTCGTCTGTCCTTAATATTCTCGGTATTTCTTTTTCTCATGATCCTTCTTTTAAAAGTACAAAATTGCTTATCTTTCAGAACAAGCTTCTAAGAGGTTAGGTGTTCTAAGGTGCCTTCGTAATTTCTTCAGGTTACCCCGATTGTTTGCTCTTTATATGGGTGTTGTTCGCCCCTGCATGGAGTATGCCTCATACATCTGATAGATATATATTCTCGTAATTCCTTTCAATTTTCCTCCTTGCAGATGTAATGTGTTTGGGTGTATATACCTTGAGCTTTTTTGCTTGTTCTACTACACAACTCTTATCGGCGGTCTACTCTCGTCGCAATAACATTACCATAATCGCATATGAAATTATCCGATAGCATGGCTCACTGCATCATGCACTATTAAATCTTCTCTCTCCATCTCTGTAACATTATTCCTCTACATTTGAGATTGAAAGAAGCTACAGTTGAGATACATTTTTTACAGTCATTGTAATCTCATCTATCTTATCCCAATTTCACAAAGATTGCTCTGTGACCCACAATGATTCGTGTGAAGGCGCGGTCTTAAATGTCGGCTCAGATACAACCTTAGACAATACTTTTATTGTTACCTAAAAATCTATAATATTAAAGCTCTTTTTCGTGAATCCACCTCCAACATATAAACATTAAATCAAAAATAAAAAATAAAAATAAGGAAACATCTGTAGGTTCGGAAGCTATACAATATTCTACTTTTTGACTATCTCAACAAACGTGTTTAATTTCCATAGACTCGTCCTCTCATTCTTATCCGATACTACATGGTTTCATTGCCCTCCACTCGTAATTTTCAGGATTTCCGGCATTTATTTCTCTCCTTCCATAAAGATATGATTGGAAAGATATATCGAAAATAAAAAAAATTGCTATAATAATGTCCACATGGAAAAAAAACTTTTCATGATTAATAGCACATATGTTTTTATTAATTTATAAATTTCTAATGGTTATTATAAAAAAATTATATTATATATATTAAATATTCACTTATGTTGCATTCATTTCTTACTCTGCTATTAATGAACTCTTAAAGCGTTTGCTCTCTGTAGATTTACTTTTTCTTTTATTTATTTTATTCTCGGTTAAAATTTTAATAATTTACTATTTTCAATTTTTATTATAATCACTTTTATCATTTTAATAATAAAAAATTTAAAATTGGATATTTTTTATTTATTAATTTTTTTTATTAAATAAATAAATTTTTATTTATTTTTATTTATTAGATATAAAGAAAATATTGTTGATTTATTTATCATTTTTGATTGTGTTTGTTATTGAATTTTTTTTATGATCTCCTACTTATTACATTTATTTTTATTACTTATTATATTTTTTAAATACTATATATTATTACCCTCTCAAATATATACTAACTATAGGCTACCTTTTCCATCTTCTTTATTGTAATGACTCACCTTGCCATATCAGCGTGTAATACTCCATTCAGGAATCTATACTAAATCTGAATAAACTAACATAGTAAATCAGATAACTTTTAGCTGTCCTAGATCACTATGAACACAATTAGAGTCGTGTATGGAAACCACATATCGCACATGGGTTAGCTTGCGTTAAGCTCGATGACATTAAGTAAGGCTGGTTCCTTAGAAGAAACATCCTAGAAATACTTTAAGGAGGCTTAAAGAAATATTAACTACATTTATATTTAAACTGGTTGCAGGAAAATTTAATTTTCCTTCTCTGAAATATCCCCCTGGTGTACTCTCCATATTTAATATATATACGAATTATATTCTCTGATCCCCTACATATAGCATATGAAATAATAATAAAAAAGTAATAATTATGTTCTACAACATTATTATAGATTTGAATGAATCATTCCGGTACTCCTCCATCTTCATGAAAATAGTTGACTTGAGATGATATCTAAAGAATAAAAACTACAATTTTAATAATAACTGTACTCCACACCACATTTACTAAAATACTCTAAATTGACCACTTAACTATCATCTGAGAAATAAATAAATACGATAGTAGAGCTAAATTAAATCTCTAATAAATATTCATATTATACATGGCAGATTGAGATCATAAAGAGAAATTGGAGCGTTCTCGCAACTCAATAATGACTATTCATAATAATAAATCGAAATTATTGGTGAATGATATATTGGAAATAACAATAATTCCAAAGGATTTGCCCATAATATTGTAATGGATGCCTCCTTTACTTCCAGCCACCTACTAGTTCCAAGTGTAATAAACTATACATAATAATTATACTAACACTATCTTACATAATAAATTAATATTTTAATATATCCATTACCATTAATGTATGTAAATAATACTTACCTCTCTTATCATAAGCTAATAACTCGTTTAGTGATACCACCTACACGAAGGAAATCGACTTAGGTTCGAGTAAGGCTTTATAATAATGAATTTATACCATCACATATACCTCTAAATTTTGTAAACCCGCATTACCCATCAGACCCTAATCACCAATCCTATGAATAATGCTCAATAGACCAGTATTTGAATTGTAGCTGTAGAATGAGATTCTATAGCAATATAATAACTATATATATATAAATAATCTAATTATTACTTATAATAAATGACCCCTATATGTATTGGTCCCGTGTTTTTCTAACATCATTGATTTACTCTTAATTATATTTTTTTTTTTTTAATTATTATATTTTTTTTTTTTTTTTTTTTTTTTTTTTTTTTTTATATAAATAAATAAATATGTAATTTAATGTATAATATAAATATGCATGTAATTAATACTTTAATATTAAAAATAATAGTGATCTTAATTATTTCTTTGCCAATTTATTTCTCTATTTAAATATATACTATAATTTATACAACTATAATTATCATTTATTTTAAATTATACTATGTGTGATAGGTAACTTATGATGTAGCTGTTTATAATACTTGTTTAAACTAATATATTCCCTATGACCTTTTTTATAGGCTTATGTTTTTGAACATATACTACCTCTATAGACTCACAGTATAGCAAAATCTTTGATCTGGAATTAAGTGTTCTTTTTAATTAATAATAATTGTTTATACCTTAATTATTTTGATTAAATATGCTATACCGACTTATTATTTTTTCTTATTACTATATATATAATATTACTATTAAATAATAATATAATAATAATTTTTCATATTTAATTTCATTATTTCATTTGTTTCTTATTACATAGTAAGACTAAAACATTACATTATTAGTATATTATATATATATACCTGTATATTGTGAAATTTTGGCGACTCAGTAGACAGTGGATATTATAATATACTCTTCTTTCATATTTAAGAGAGGTTTACTCCAAGTTTACTTATGTTCCTAGTCAAACAGATATGAACATAGAAGAGAGGAGAAAGCTCAGGTTTAAAAAAATGTTTTTCTCCCCTTGTTATATGTGACTGAAGCTTAGCCTAATTGCTAAGTTCTTATTACGATCCGTATACCTAGATAGTCAAAAACATAATGAAAGAGTTAAAGAAGAAGAAGAAAATAAGAATAGAAGAAAATTAAAAGAATATACTACTAAAAACATTTTGAGAATACTATTTAATTTCCTATTGGTATTTTTATTTTATATTGTTTTTACATTATTATTGTTTTATATTAATTTCTAACGTAATTACTATAACAATTACTAATTTTTTTGATATGAACACGATAATCTTAAGTTAATATTACATAAGGTAACTATAATAAATATTCATTATAGCAATAATACCTCTTAAATTATAATTTTCAGTAATCACTACAAGATAAATTTTCAATGTTAAAAAATAACCTCGTTCGCCAAACTCTTTAAATATAATAAATTACTGTTATAAATATATATAAATAAACAGAGTTTGTTATAGTGTATAAATAAATTATAAATATTTTTTACATTCTGTCATTTGAATTTTTTTAATCCATACATCTTTATTGTGCTTAGTTTACTTATATAGTGTTATTGTCTATTATTATTGATTTATATTATTTTTATTACTAATAATAAAAATAAAAAAAAAAAAAAAAAATTTTATTATTATTATTATTACTATTATTATTTATTATTATTATTATTATATTATTATTATTATATATTAATTATTATTATATTATTTTACTATTATTCTATATCTTATTAATATAAACCTTCATTTTTGGCCTAAGTGCATTTTGCGCGGTACACAATTAAGTAGCTTCACATTGTATAATGTATATAATATTATTATATTTTAATAATTATAATAATAATATAATAATAATAGATAGTAATTAATATAAATAAATATATATATTATATATATAAATATATATATATATATATATATATATATATATATATATATATATATCCTCCCACCTCCAACTTCGCATACACTTCTTCCTTCGTCTCAACCTCCACCATTCAACTCCTCCTTCATCCTCATATCCACCTCTACCTCCACCTCCACCTCCACCTCCACCTCCACCTCCACCTACACCTCAGCCTTCAATTCTGCCTCCGTTTCCACCTCCACCTCCACCTCAGGGTTCACTTTTGCCTCCGTCTAAATATCCATCTCAACATCCACCTGCAACTCGAACTACAAATCAGACTTCACTTCTTCCTTCGTCTAAACATCCACCTCAACCTACAATTCAAATTCAAAGTTGACATCCACCTCAACGTTCAACAACAGATAAATTTCTGCATCAGTCTCAACATCAACCTAAAAATCAGTCTCCAATTCTGCCTTCCCATAAAATTATGCATCTAAGAACAAGAACATATTGAGATAACCCTAAACGTTCGGAAAACCATACGACGAACTACCATGAGCCTTAGTACATATTATTATTATTCATTGGTATTATTTATTATTATTATTATAATATTATTAATATATTATTATTTTTGATGTTATTATTTATTATATTATATTATTATTATTATTATTATTATTATTATTATTATTTTAATTAATATTCTTTCTTCTTCTTATTATTATATTATAATTTATTACTATAATAATAATTATTATTTTTATATAATTATTTTTATTATTATTATTATTATTTTTATTATTATATTATTATTTATTATTTATTATATTTATTTTTATATGATATTATTATTATTATTATTATTATTATTATTATTATTTTATTATTTTATTATATTATATACTCGTTTAACTATGTGCAAATGCAAAAATTGGTTCCCAAAATCTCATTTAGAAAATGTTGCTTGAAACTTTTTTCATACAAATTTTTGAATCAGTAATTATATTCTTCATCTCATTCGACATATTCCACTATTTAATGTGAATATTACGTTATATCAACATATTTGCATTTATGTTAATCGCAACATCTTTTCTTACTCATCTATGAGCCGCTCGCAAACTTCTTAGGAATATATGCTATACTACAATCCTCTTATTAGTTCATCTGCTTTCATATGTTTGCTCACAATTGTTTACTCAATACTCGTGGAACTCCATAAGGACCCGTGAGTCCTTTCGAGATAATTGTATAATTATAGTATTTTGCCTCTATTTTTTCTTCTACTCTTACATACATATATGTTCTGAATTAGAAATATACTGCTGGTGATAATGCTGCTTTATCATCTGTGTTTGAAATATCGTAGGACAAATTATATGAGTAATCAGTTCGCAGGTTGAATTGAAATTTGCGTATACTAGATTTCAGAAGGTGTGCTCTGGTAATTCCAGTAGTTCTTTGATAATCTATTGTGTTAAGTGATTAGCTGTAACTCCTCAATGCAAAATGGCTCTTGATGTGTTGTTTCAAGTTTTACAGTTACAAGATTGAGATTATGCTGAATTAACATGTTGACTGTCCTAACGGGCTTAAAAACTTTTCGAACGAGCGTTGCAGTCGCTATGTGGTAAAGACACCTCTATAGAGAATGATCGAATATTCGTGAGTTTAACATATGCGTTGCAGAAATTTCTGTCTTCTCTTCATGGTAAATAGTACTTATTAGTTCCATTCCTTGTGTCACATGAAATGATCCTTAACTTATTATAATTAATCCGCTCTAATTTACCAGCATTAAATACTTCAACTGATTTATCCTTGTCTATGTCTATTTATTTGATGTATAATTTCCTTATATTCCTTTGCAATTACTTGCTTCTTCCATTGATTTTTATGTTTAGATTTTCCCTTGGATTCATATTTAACTTTCTTGTCTTTTCTTCACTTCTTTGATCGTGTTCTATTATGAGGTTCCAGATTTTTATATAATCTACCATCTTTTTTTATTAGAGATGCTGTTGATGGCTTACTCTTTTCATGTAGATACACACATTGTAAAAATCTGTTGTTTGTGTCTTCCAGATATTGCCCCAGTCGTATTATTATTTAAGAAAAATTTATATATATAGTCTATCTCCACCACCCCAAACCCTCCTCCTTTCGTTCTGTATACATCCTTGACAAAATTTGTATTCTATAAATCTTCATCTTTCTTCTTACTATGTCAATTTTGTTTAATTCTTTCTGGAACCAATCTACAACTCCACAACTGTTCAAGATGAAGATACAGCTAGAAGTTTGACAGCTATTTTTTTTTCTACAGAACACCGCCACTCACGGGCATAGCCCTTTTCAAGGAGGGGGCACATACAACATAAAATAAAAAACATTCAAACACAGACCTAACGCACATCCCTCAGGTGGGCACAGACGGAAGCCTTGAAGAGAGGAAGATTAAATACAGGAGGAAAAAAAGATGATGGTAGAGAGTTCCACATTCTGATTTTAAAATAGATATTGTTCCTTTCGAATATTCTTTTTCGAGTTTCATTTTCATCAATTTATGTTTTACTTGCTCTGACTCTTCCACCCCAAGATGTTTATATTTGCTTTCCTGATCTAATTGCCTTATGGTACTATTTTATATCGTGATATTCTCATTCTCTTTTCTTCTTTAGTTTTTGAGGGTGAGGAGTGCGCATTTATCAAGGCGAACTCCATTCATATATCCTAGGAGAATTCCTTAACAGTCTTTATTTGTTTAATGATCTCTTGTCTGTTTAGAGTATGCAACTTCAATTCATCGATGTAGAATAGGTGTGAATTCATTTTATAAGTGTTTTCATTACGTCGTATGCATTTTGTATAAAAGTCATCTCATTGCTTTCAAAATGGTTCTGATACTCTCTCATTTGACACCACTTTCACTAGACAACCGTTGTATACACCGTGTAAGCGTTATGAGTATCCATTTTGCCTTCAAAAGTGGCTCTATGTCTTCGACCACTTCCCTGTTGATTTGTAATACTTCCATTCTTTTGGAACCTTTTAATAAGATATTCCACAACATCTTGTGTGATGCTAGTTCCAAGTTTTCCATTAGATCCGTTGCAACCTTGTGACTGCATCCTGACCAGGTCATCACTTTAATTTTAATTTGTTCCTCTTATCTCAAAGGCATCTTTGAAAGTTATATGAAAAATATAAAATAAAGTCATGTTACAAACTCTATGTATGGTTATTTATGGTCAACCCTGAATATATATATATATATATATATATATATATATATATATATATATATATATATATATATATATATATATATATATATATATATATATATATATATATATATATATATATATATATATATATATATATATATATATATATATATATATATATATATATATATATATATATATATATATATATATATATATTATATATATATATATATATATATATATATATATATATATATATATATATATATATATATATATATATATATATATATATATATATATATATATATATATATATATTATATGTGTGTGTGTGTGTGTGTGTGTGTGTGTAGTTAGTTAAAAATTAAATAAAAGGTTCATTGGAAATTGGATATACTCTTCTATCTTAATTAGTAAGTTATTGAGCTAGGGAATCTTCCCCCACCCCCCACCCCCCACCTTCCCATTATTACTACTTTTTTTATTATTATTATATTAGACTCATGAAAATTTGAAAAACTTCCAATGACTATATAATGATCACAAAAGATCCTACTTTGAGTTAGACCTCTTTGTACCCAAATTATAACAAAAAGCAATTTTTACTGTTTGTATGTAAACATGATCTGTAAAATGAGGCTATTTTTGGAGAAACATCAGAATCATGCGGTGACCCTAATTATCATTATCTCTTTTTTATTATTGTATATAATATTTTTTTCTTTATAAATAATGATAGTAATTAAAAATAATTAAATTATTATTAATTTATATTATATTCCTATTTGAGCTATCCTATCCTTATTCTTCTGTTCACTCACCCGTAATTCTTTGTTACTGTTGTTTTAATACTTGGTATTCACAATACCAGCCTGCAATATCTGTCTTAGATCTGCTACAATCCTAGTGTCTTATTCAAAAGAATAAGTTTATTAAACATTGTCTTACTAAAAGATGTTATTTATATTACTTATTTATTTTATTTAAGAAAAATAAGCAATGTTTTAAAGAATGCATTAATTTAAAAGTTTTCTACTTGAAATGTGGCAGAAAATCAGATTCAAAGAATATGAAAACTCTGTATCTTAATTTATAAATGAAGAATATATGAAAATTAATATTCTGTAAACTTTATACTATCATAAGCAAGCAATCTTATAGAAAATGACCGAGTGCAGGATATGAATTTTACTAAAATTAAAGGCCATTTGGAGTTAAATGGTATTATCTAAATTCGCTCTCAAAAAATCTTCCTATAATCTTCGACAGACAATCGAAT
>SEYY01018672.1:0-7500 GCA_009176605.1 Armadillidium nasatum | reverse complement strand
ATCAATAATTTATCAAAATTTGCAATCTTAATTAACTTTTGGTTTAACATCTTAAAATAAATCATTCTTCTTCTAGAATATAAGCTCTGATGTTGTCCGAAGTTGGCGGACGATTCCGGTCATCAAATAGATGAACGAGATAAAAAAAATCTTCATGAAAATTGGAAGCGAAATTTCAACTGACATTATTATTATTATTATTATTATTATTATTATTATTATTATTATTATTATTATTATTATTATTATTATTATTATTATAAGACTACAATGATAAAAAACCATTGCAGTAAAAAATTTTAGATTAATGAAAGTCATTAACGAACAATGAATTTTTGTTCCAAATTTTGTAGATAAATTAATGCTATTTACCTATTTACAGCCGCGACTCACAGGTTAAGAGAAATTGTATTAGACTTCTAATACCTATTTTAATTTAAATTATTAGTATATTTATCGCTACTACACTCTCCTAATAAAAAAGTTTATTAAATAAAATTCAAGAATAATGAAACTTAGGAAACATAGGAAAATAGAGAAAGTTAGAAGCCACAAGGGCCTATCGAGACTGTCCCATTTCAAACAAATAATAACTTTCAATACTAATACATGCACGAAAGAATAGGTCTATCCTATCTCTAGTAATCAGTTTACTCATGCAAAGATAAAAATAAAACTAAACCCAATTATACATGCAATATTCAATATACCATCACCCACTGCAAGAAAAACTGCCCATTTGGCTTAGTCATAGTAGAGGTAGAGGGAAAAGGATTGTATTTCTGTTCGTCTTTCTATAAGCTTTCTTTAAGGGTGGAAATAAGTTTAGTGCTACTCATCTCAATCACTTGATTTAATTCTTTTTTAATACTTTAATACGTCTAGCTGAAGTAATTTTAATTTTCAATAAATTTAGATTAAATTTAAGATCACTTCAGTAACTGGAAATTACAGTGCCATATGAAAATATTTATTTCTCTAAAATAGCGCAAAAATATGTATATGATAAAAGGATTTTTAATTTCATATCTTAATATATTTAAAACCTATAAAGTCAGTGTGCTGGTCTCTGAAAACTGATATACGGAAAGAAATATTAATCAGTCATGTAACGGATAGATTTTGGCTCGAGTCGTAGTCGAAAGTCAGAATTGGAACGGGGTAGGAGTCGAAAGTCAAAATGGGAATGGGGTCGGGGTCGAGTGGAAATTAAAAATGGGAATGGAGTCGGGTCGGAATCGAAAGTCAAAATGGGAATAGAGTCGGGGTCTGAGTAAAAAAATCCATTTTAAGTAAATAAGGATTCAAATTTTTCAATAATACGAAATCTAATATTTAATACATAAAATAGATGATTACGATATGATTATTCTGTTTAACGACTCTGCATCCATATTATAACTTGATTTTTTGTTCTCTCTCATCTACTCTATCCTCCATACAACAAAAATATCCATTTATAAATACTAAGTCAAAACATGCATTTGTTATATTCTTGCAGTTTCTTTTGATAGTAATGTTTATTACTATTATTATTATTATTATTATTATTATTATTATTATTATTATTATTATTATTATTTTTTATTATTATTATTATTTTATTATTATTATAATTGTGGGTCCATTTCCAAGTATAGGAGTTCAAATTATGGCATTGTCAGTTACTTAATTAGAATTAAAATGCGTTGTTCTCTTTTGTCAAAGGAGTACTCCTCATAACATTTGAAGATCATTATTATTTATTATTACTATTATATATATATATATATATATATATATATATATATATATATATATATATATATATATATATAATATATATATATATATATATATATATATATATATATATATATATATAAATCAGATTTACATGTATAATATCCCTTTAAGCCACGACTTGTCCTTTCACAAAAACAACAACAACTTAATAAGCTAATAATAATAATAATAATAATAATAATAATAATAATAATAATATAATAATAAATAATAATAATAATAGTTATTTAGGTATTCTATAGAAATTGAATTTCACTTTCAAATGAAAAATTTTATTAAAATAAATTTCATTTGCTTTAAAACTCTTTTCATTCTATTCTTTGCTTTATTTGTTCAAGGTATTTATATATATCTATATATATATATATATATATATATATATATATATATATATATATATATATATATATATATATATATATATATATATATATATAATATATATATATATATATATATATATATATATATATATATATATAATCGTCACTCACAGGCCCTTTTCGAGGAGGGGGCATTATTTTAAAAAATAAAGGAAACTTACCCAATTACAAGAAAAAGATTAACGCAAATTCTTCAAGGGATCGAAGACGGAAAATTTAAAGAGAGAAAGATTAAATGAAAGAAGAAAAATAGAAGATGGTAAAGAGTTCCACAGTACGGAGGTGGCTGGAATGATGGAGGAACTACAATGAGCAAGTTTGGAGTTTGCAATACCCACAAAATGTTCATATGCATGTAAGGCACCCTTTTTGTTTCGAGGGCACCGCAATGGTGGTGGAATACGAGAGTTCAACTCCCTCGAGCACTTGCCTTTATAATACCAATAGAAAAGAGAAAGTGCACCAACGTTACGTCTCAAAGAAAGAGGGTCAAGGGAGTTTGAAAGTAGTGCACAATTTATTAGTTTTTTAGTCTTAGACTCAACTGTTTAATAAAAAAGAGCCTTCCCAAATGTGAGAACAGTATTCTAAGCAGGGGCGGATAAGACCCCTATATAATTGAAATAACTGTTCGGAAGATAGAAATTCCCGCAACCTAAACAGAAATTCCAGTTTCTTTAAGGTCACCTTTGGCAAGTCATTGTGATATGAGGTTTCCTAGATATTATTTACTTATGTTCAAACGAAGAATGTTTATGTTATTCACAGGTGAGACAGGGGAGCCGTCAAAGGAGATAGGAAAGTTTGGAGGGGTTTTAAATAGAAATATGCGTAGAAGGTGAGTTTTAAAAGAGTTGAACTTCACAAGGTTGAAGTGACCCCACCGGGAAATTCCATCTGAATTGGCAAGAATGGAATCGGAAAGTTGAAGACGAGAGGATACTCTAGAAGCAAAACAGGGAGCAGATTTCAAATAAGTGGAAGAATATAAAATTGCGTTTTCGGCATAAGAATGAAAAGAGTTTGAAATACACCTGAGCAGTTTGTTGATGAAAAGTAGGAATAGAGTAGGGGATAAAATAGAACCCTAAAGGACATCACAATTAATGGAGAAAGAAGAAGTCACTCCATCAACAAGTGCTGATATGAAGCGATTTGAGAGAAACAAGACGTGACGAAGCAAGGAGAAGGAGAGAATCCAAAGGAAGGGAGTATAGAAAGCAGTGACGCATGCCATACTCAGTCAAAAGCC
The DNA here is from genome assembly GCA_009176605.1 of Armadillidium nasatum. NCBI lineage: Eukaryota > Metazoa > Arthropoda > Malacostraca > Isopoda > Armadillidiidae > Armadillidium > Armadillidium nasatum. The sequence continues at coordinate 4,080 of SEYY01018672.1, read as the reverse complement.
TTGAATTCGTCAAGCGTCACCACACAAGACTCCCATATTCCCTAAGAGCAGAAGACTATAGATCGGTAAGATAGGAAAGAATGTTTCCAGTAGACCTCGAGCATCAAAAAGCCCATACTGGTGATCAGTAAAAAGGGAAATGAGATTCCAAATGATCCAGGAAACGAGAATTAAGAATAGTTTCAAAAACTGTAGATAGAATACAAATTAGAACTACAGAACAATAGTTAGATCGCTTAGAATGGCTACCTCTCTCCGAAATCGGTTGAACGTATGAGCTCTTCCAGAACAGAGGAGAAGTATTAGTTTAAGGCATAGAGAGTACAGTTGAATGAGAAAGGGATCCAGCTTGATGCACACTTTCTAAATATACAGGGAGGAATGCCATCCGGGTCACTAGCCTTTCTAATTTCATAGATTTTAGGATCCCATGTATTTGATTATATAAAATCACAGGTACAGACATGGGACACATAAGAGACGAGGAAGTAAGAGGAGGGATGCCTGAATTGTCTAAAGAAGAATTAGATGATAAGGGAGGTCAATCATCAGAAGTCTTAGCTAATAAGAAGAAGAAAAGAGAATTTGCAGAAGTTGTTGGAGATATTTTGGACAAGAGGCCAGAAATTTTTACCATTATAAAAACCAAAGAGGTCAACGCACTTCCTTTTTGTGAAAGTACGCTTGGCCTGTCTAATAATATCCATGCAACGATTTCGAACAGAAAGAAAATTAGTAAAAGTGATAGGAGAAAGAGAGTATCTCAACACACGATATGCATTGTCATTCTTCTGAATTGCACGAGATCAGGTGGCCTCGAACGATGGATTTTGGGGAGAAAAAAGATTTAGTTTAAAAGGGAATGAACTTGATCATCCCATCTGCGATCTCGGCTCCCACTTTATCGGTATACCCCGAAGCTTCATCAGTGCTAAAGCAAGATTTATTCCAAGAATTGTTGAAGAAGAAGAGACGCAATGCCTCCGAATTAGCTCTATTAAATTGCAGAAAGATCTGAGAATTTTAGACTTGTTTTGTTAAATGATGTTAGGACTGGATCTTGTCAGGTTAGGTAAAGTCTAGTAATTTTAGGCCACAAAAATTTTAAAGATACGTATTACATTTAAATTTTTACCTAACATCAAAATCCGAAATCGCATCTTCATCTTTGTGGATTGCTAAAATAAAATATCTGCATCTGCGATTTATATATATATATATATATATATATATATATATATATATATATATATATATATATATATATATATATATATATATATATATATATATATATATATATATATATATATATATATGTGTGTGTGTGTGTGTGTGTGTGTGTGTGTGTGTGTGTGTATGTATGTATGTGTGTGTGTGAGGTAAGTAAAAAATTAAATTATTAACTTCTAAATTAAATTTCAATTTATTAATATACAAGCTTTTTAAAGTACTGAAACAAACATTTTTAAAACATTTGAAAATATTCATTTATTATATTGCGTTTGTATTTGCATTTTGCGTTCCTGAATATAAAGTGGTTAAGCGGGTTCTCTTTCGATGATTTAAAGGAAGATGTAATTGAATCTAATGCAATAGGTCTATATCAGGGGTATATATATATATATATATATATATATATATATATATATATATATATATATATATATATATATATATATATATATATATATATATATATATATATATATATATATATATATATATATATATATATATATATATATATATAAGCAAAGAGGAAGGGGGTGCTTTTCACAGCCAAAATGGCATGTAACCTTTTGTTTAGAAATTGCGAATCAAGCTCAACATTTTCTTTAGGCCATTTTTTTTTTGCAATTTTTCAACTCCATGCCCCTTTTTGACGCCTTTTTAGAGGATCAACTTCCATCCAGAGGGTGTACCCCTCTGGCGTAGCCACAGCACCCCATTTTTTTCGGGCTCTTACCTAACCCAGTTTTGAGGGTTCAATCCCACCTCGGAGAGGTGTGTGTATACCTCACTCCTTCAACCAATCCCCTTTCACCCTTAGTAATTGGTAGCGTAGCCACAGCAACCCAATTTTCAGTCTCTATCTTGGCTCCTTTTTGACGGCTCGGTTACATCTCGGAGAGGTATGCTCAACATCTTAAGCATTTTCCCTCCACTCTCCTTAGGAGATGATGGCGTAGGTCAGAACCGCATTTTTCTCAAGCTCTTTCATGACTCCGTTTATGAGCATTTGCAGCTATTCACACTTCTTCCCCCAGATTATTTTGGTGGCGAAGCCTCCAAATTTCGGGGTACCACCCCTCCCAACTCTCTCTCTCTCTCTCTCTCTCTCTCTCTTATATATATATATATATATATATATATATATATATATATATATTTTGTGTGTATGTGTGTATATAGTGATGTTGCAGATATGAAACTCCTGACTTTCGTATAATGAGGATATCATAATTTGAACATCCAATGCAGTTCTCCTATTCTACGTCGTAATTGTGGATATTAACATTTGACATTTTATCTAAAATATTGTACGTTAAGCAAATAGGAAATTTTAAAGCGGTTGTGAGGAAAAAATTTTTATTAAACATTTTTTAATATTTACCAATGATAATGATCCTGTATAGTTTAATTAAAGAACTATTCATGAGTATTTTTCGATTTAGATATAGATTTAAATATATGACTCTTGGTGGATTGTTTAGCCAATCATAATTTACTTCATAAAACATATTCTGATGAAATATTATGAGAAAAAAGGAAAAACAGGATTCCCGTGGTCAATTTGTGTTGTAAAACAACAGGCGCATTCGGGAGTCATAGCGAATGGAAGGGAAGACACTCCAGATGTATGAGGCGTATAAGGACGAACAAAGTATCTATAAACAGCAACATGGTTTGTCTGAAGGAATTTTAAAGGACCTTTGAACACCTAACCTCTTAGAAGCTTGTTTAAGAAGAGTAATAATGTAATTTTTCCAAGAAAGATCACGAAAAAAAAAAGTTTTTAAAAAGTTTAGGACAACCGAAAGTTTGAGATGTGTGCTTTCAAAAATTATTTCATAGTTGTATAGAAGATTGTCGAGTCTAAAGAAAAAGAAATGAGTGTTCGAGTCATTGCAAACAACCCATGTTCCTCATGCCTCCTTAATGATTAGAAGTTAGTTGTTCCAAAATCAACCTACTGGCATCAATTAAACGTTGTTGGTTGAGAAGTCTTTCAAAATGAAAGGAGAAATAGAAGGTGGAGTCTTTGGCATAGGAATAGGTAGGCGAAGATAATTTCACTTTAATAATCATTTCAAAGAATATCAAGTACGTAAACAAGTCTGACCTATATGCCAGAAACATTTCCTTCCAAAAGATTAGAATCTTGTCTCGCGGAAGACGTAGAAATATAGAAGTGGAAACAGAAATAATAATTTAATCATACAAATACAAACTTGGAAAGAGTATGACAATATTAGGAGAATGATTTGAAGGTAAGCAAAGATCTAGGATGTTAGGTTCATCTCAAAGATGAAATATGAAACAAAGAGGGAGCAATGCCATCTACTCAAAGTTATTTCAGATTGGTAAATAAGTTAACCATCTGTATCTTAAGTAACAAAAGAAAACCACTAACAGTGGTGAGCATCTAAATTACCTAAAATTTTAATTTGAGAGAAAGGAGAAGGGGAATGTGCTCCATTTTCAGTTTAGATAATCGAAAGTTTTAGAGCAGTCGTTAGGAGGTAAAAATAAATGAATTTAGCTGTGGATTTTCTAGAGGGTCAAATTCCCAAGTTGGAAAATTTCGAAAGTCTAGTAAATAGAGACACTAGAATAAAAATTTTCGTTACCTACATATGAAGAACGACTACCTTTAGCTGAAAATATAGAAGATAGAGAGAGTAAGAGCGAACAGAAGAGGATTTGATGTTGGAATTCCTAAGCACCCGAGTTTTGATTGAGAAAAAGGTGATGTCTAGAAGAAGAGAGGTGATGTTCAACAAAGTGGAAATTAAATGAAATCAATGAATCTTGTAAATATTAATGGAAAATAAAGACCTCTTACCAAAGCAAGGA
>SEYY01018671.1:82500-85052 GCA_009176605.1 Armadillidium nasatum | reverse complement strand
TTATTATTATTATTATTATTATTATTATTATTATTATTATTACATTTTGTCTAATTCTACTATCTTTACATATACTTGTCCTTTCAACTTTGCTTTTAAAAGTTTTTATTGTGGCATTTTTCCCTTCCGTACCGTCATTGCCGTCGTATATCGTCTAAGATCCGTCAAAACGACGCCACGTCTTCAAATGTTTCTTTTCCCCGAGTCGCAAAAAAAAAGCGAGTTCGTTCCTCCTTGATCTGCGTCGTCGTCTTCTTCCGTAGCATTTCCAATGAAGTGCATTACCGTCGCTAACGTAATTTCCGTTATGAAGCGAGTCATTGGTTGAAGGTAAAAAAAAAGAAATTTTTTTTTCACTATTATTTTCTCTCTTTTTTTTTCTCCACAATATAATATTTAGATCTTTTTCCATTTCGTTTTTCTCCCTCCCACCACACACCCCTTCCCCCCCTTTAAAAAAAAAAATTCTGAAAATTAGTTTCTTTATGGATGTTTTGCTGTTTTCAAACACCTGCTTTCATAAGTGATGCGAAAGGAAACATAAAAAAAAGGAGGAATTCGGTTAAAAAATGGAATTTTGTTTATTCCTCCAATTTATGTTATACACATTTCTTTTATAATCCACTCTGTTTTCAATTAAGCTTTCACTTTTAAAAAGAAAATTCAAAATATAAAATGTTATATATATATATATATATATATATATATATATATATATATATATATATATATATATATATATATATATATATATATATATATATATATATATATATATATATATATATATATATATATATATATATTATTATTATTATTAGGAATAGGAATATTTTCTGCAGCCGACACCACCCTGTATCATGCGGGATATGGCGCTGAGTATAAAAAATAAATAAATAAATAATATATATATATATATATATATATATATATATATATATATATATATATATATATATATATATATATATATATATATATATATATATATATATATATATATATATATATATATATATATATATATATATATATATATACTGCAGATAGTTGCATCCGCATATACGGAACATTCACAAAATTCTAAAATTGTGAAGATCTACACTAGCATTCAGACAGCACGGAAGAATTATGGCTTGTTAACTATTTAACTATTTATTATGACTTATCATCCTATCAAATTCCCTTCTTGAACATGAGTAATATTTATTGATTGTACTTTTTTATATCGTAAAAGATGGGTCTTAAATTATCAGATCTGTAAAGAATATTAAAATTTTGTTTCAAATTATTGTTAATCTATTTTCAATCCTTTTGAAGCTATCGAACATGTCCTAAGAAAGCTACCAGAAACCTTAATAGTCATTGTTGAATGTAACCCTAGATACAACCCAAGAGATTGTACAGTATCCTACATCTAATATTGATTGTACTATTGTTACTGCTCAGCATCTTAAAAGAAAGCTACCAGAAACCTTAATAGTCATTGTTGAATGTTATCCTAGATACACTCAAGAGATTTAATGGAAAGATAAATGAGTAATTGAAAGGATTGAAGGGATGAATAAGCAAATGCTTAAAGAATGTAGGAATGCTAATTCATAGAGAAATGACGATGGGGCGGTGGTGAGAGTGCCCATGTACTGTATACAAATTAAACGACCAATATTAATATATTGTTCCGAATATCGGACACTGGGTATATAATTCACAAGAACAAAATAGAAGAGAAAGAGATTCGTGTGTAAGAGTGATAAAAAGTTTGACACCGAGAGGCAGAATAAGAAATAATAGATGAATTAATTGTCTATATGATAATTAAGTTTAGGAGATGGTTTGTACAATGTGGATATATAAAGAAGATGGAAATCTGAAAGTACCAGTAAAACCTAAATTATATATGAGGGATGTACCCGATGAGGGAAAGACCAATAGGAAGAGAGAGGAAGAGATAAAAGGACGCTGTGGTTGAGGTTATTCTGTTGAGGTTATATGGACTATGATGATGGAGATGGTGGAGGTCATAATACTATCGGATTGACTATTGTTATCATTCTTGTTTTTAGTCTATTTTCATTATTATTATTATTATTATTATTATTATTATTATTATTATTATTATTATTATTATTATTATTATTATTATTATTATTATTATTATTTTATTATTATTATTATTATTATTATTATTATTATTATTATTATTATTATTATTATTATTATTATTATTATTATTATTATTATTATTATTATTATTATTATTATTATTATTATTATTATTATTACTATTATATATTATTATTATTATTCCTATTTATTATTATTATTATTATTATTATTTTTGACTCAGACCACGAATTTACCCCCAGAAGCCCTTTTTAGCTCTGTACCAATGCATATTAAGTATACGATGAATTGTTTATTGGAATTTTGTTGCTGTAAAATGAATAAAGATTAAAGATCAAAGATTACCAATATTTCTGAAAATTCTTGTCATGGTTTGACATTTCTTGTTAGTATTAGTTTTGTTATAATCCTTATTAGGGATGGAG
>SEYY01018671.1:75000-77500 GCA_009176605.1 Armadillidium nasatum | reverse complement strand
GACTAATGAAAGGTGCTCCCAGTTTGATATATATATATAATATATATATATATATATATATATATATATATATATATATATATATATATATATATATATATATATATATATATATATATATATATATATATATATATATATATATATAAGTTGAGTTATAAAGCTATTTTGTTCGTCTAGTCGCGTAAAAGACGAAGAACGAAGAACACTTCTCTCCTATGTATTTTTTCCCACTTACAATAATGATAAGTTAAAAATTTATCTTATTTACCTTACTTTCACACGAGATATCATATGCGTTAATAATAATAATAATAATAATAATAATAATAATAATAATAATAATAATAATAATAATAATAATAATAATAATAATAATAATAATAATAATAATAATTTAATAAATATTAATTGTTATTGTTATTATTATTAATATTGTTATCGTTATTATTATTATTATTATTATTATTATTATTATTATTATTATTATTATTATTATTATTATTATTATTATTATTATTATTATTATATATATATATATATATATATATATATATATATATATATATATATATATATATATATATATATATATATATATATATATAATATATATATATATATATATATATATATATATATATATATATATATATATATATATATATATATATATATATATATATATATATATATATATATATATATATATATATATATATATATATATATATATATATATATATATATATATATATATATATATATATATATATATATATATATATATATATATATATATATATATATATATATATATATATATATATATATATATATATATATATATATATATATATATATATATATATATATATATATATATATATGTACTTCGTGTTTTCTTTCCTATGTAATTGGCATGGCAGTCACCAACCACACTTGTATTTATAAATCACTGAAGAGCACAAAAGTAAGAGAAGTTTTTCTTTAACTTTGAAGAACGTTTCAATTTTATTTTCATTCGAGAACACCAAATTTGAATTTAAACTGAGAGTATTTTTGTTTTTAAGATGTATTTAATTCTGCGTTCAATTTCACAGCTCATTCTCCCCATAAAAGGTTAATTTCATACAGTGTATCTTTTTGGTACTGTTAATAGAGTAGAGGATTTCTGAAGAAATTTTAAATTAATTTGACTCCTAAATACTTTATTAATTACGAAACCTAGGAATCTATTCTTTAGAAATCACGTTTTTAAAAAGTCCATTTCATTCGAGGGAAAAATATATGTAGATGAGATCTTGTACGCTCTATCGGAAAGTGTCTTAATTAAATTAATTTCATATACATGTGAGAAAAAAGAAATGAATTTAATACTTAATCCTGTGAATGTGGGTTTCCTATAAACGATGATTTGAAATTTGTTGCTTCCTTATATATTTTTATATGAAGAAATGTCGAGAACTTCTACTTCAACATCCACTGAGAATTTGATATTTGAATGTTTAGGACTGATATATTGCAAAAACATCAATTTCATTTCTGGATTTAAAATGTAGAAAGGAATCGTCTACATTTCTTCTGTAGAAAACCGGTTTAAGTTCCTCCGGACATTCATTAAGCCAAAAAGATTCGAAATAGCACATGAAAATGTTACTTAGAGTAGTTCCCAAAGAACTATACCCATAGCAACACCATCAATCTGCTTATAAAATTTTTAATTAAATAAAAATATATCTTTTGTCGTGATGTGTATTAATTCCTCAAAACTAGATTTATAATGACCATTAACATGAGAAGCATTGGTAAATAATAAATTAAGTATTATGTCCAATGCCTCTCTCAAAGTCAAGTTTGTAAATAAACTTTCAACTTTGAAACTTTTAATATATTTATTAGCTTCCCGAAAATTTAAGATTTCTGTGACGAAAGAGAATGTATCTTTAATTGCATAGTCATTTTTAGTTAGCTTATCTAAAATCGGAATAAAAAATATTGAGAGATTGTAATTTTCTGTGCCAATAGCAGATCAAATTGAACGGATGGGCCAGTTAGGTCTATGAAGTTTTGAAAGTGAATATAATATACCTGGTTTGACACCAGATGAATAAAGAGAATTATAGGATTTCATCATCAATTATTTTAGAACTTTTCAATTTTCTAAGTAATCTATTAAGTTTATTTCTGTGAATGAATAAGTTTTAGACAATTTCCTGTTAAGATTTCAAATTTAGTATTATCAGAGAGTGTATTTTCCACTTTACTGATATAGTCCTTTTTATCAAGAATAATAACCTAGTTATTATCAAATCATTCTTTTGTGAAAGTTCCTTTACGTTTTCAAAATAGTTTTAGATGAAATATGTCCAAACTTTTTATGGTTAAAATTTTGAAATGAATAAAAAAATCTAAATTTTTATACCGTTAAAAATCCATTTTTCTTTTTTTGCTAAATCTATATAATGGAAAATCCTTTATTTATATATATATATATATA
>SEYY01018671.1:60000-62500 GCA_009176605.1 Armadillidium nasatum | reverse complement strand
TTTACAACTGTAGATAAGATATCATTAGATATATATATATATATATATATATATATATATATATATATATATATATATATATATATATATATATATATATATATATATATATATATAAGGAAACTGTGAATCATATGTTTTAGTACACTTGACATAAATTAAGTTAAAGAGCTCAGATGAAAATCAACATCTGTATTCTTCAATGAAACATATTTTAAACTATATTTTATCCATTTGTTTCATATTTAAGTTATTTATGGAATTGTAGTGGAAACAAATTAAGATTTCATATATATATATATATATATATATATATATATATATATATATATATATATATATATATATATATATATATATATATATATATATATATATATATATATATATATATATATATATATATATATATATATATATATATATATATATATATATATATATATATATATATATATATATAATATATATATATATATATATATATATATATATATATATATATATATATATATATATATTATATATATATATATATATATATATATATATATATATATATATATATATATATATATATATATATATATATATATATATATATATATATATATATATATATATATTTTTATATATTTTATTATATATATTATATATTATATATATATATTATATTATATTATTATTATATATATATATATATATATATATATATATATATATATATATATATATATATATATATATATATATATATATATATATATATATATATATATATATATATATATATATATATATATATATATATATATATATATATATATATATATATATATATATATATATATATATATATATATTAATTGCAAATCGATGTTTAATCATAAATTCAGATTTTCTGAAATAAATATATTTGAAAAATTATATAACTATGAAAGAAATTATAACAATCCTCTTTATTAGTGGTTTGCTAAGTTTTGTGTCGACGACCGTATCTCATGGACCAGGTTCTCACTCTCATATGAAACACAAACATCATCATCCTGAACTGAAAAAAGGTAACAGAAAATCAGTTCTAGAAAATGATGAAGTTGTTCAAGACAAAGAGTAAGTGTTAAATAAATGTAGATTTCTCATTTAAATGTATGACTCTTTGGGACTCCTGGTCCATATTTTTATATATCATATTTTTATATACATGGAGCAAAGAGAGAGAGAGAGAGAGAGAGAGAGAGAGAGAGAGAGAGAGAGAGAGGAGAGAGAGAGAGAGAGAGAGAGAGAGAGAGAGAGAGAGAGAGAGAGAGAGAGAGAGAGAGAGAGAGAGAGAGAGAGAGAGAGAGAGAGAGAGAGAGAGAGAGAGAGAGAGAGAGAGAGAGAGAGTAGGGAGCAATATGAAAATTTGTGAGATGGTTTCTGACTTTCACACCATCCCAGTTGTTTTCTGTAAAGGAGTGTCGTTTGTTTGTTGTATGGAGTGTGTTTCACATATCTGAGGTGGCCTACTTGAAATGGTGAAGTCTGGGCATTTTCCTTATTAACTATCCTTCTCTTACTAACTGTCTCTAACTCTTTCTGCCCGTTGTTATTTTTCATCACTCGTTTTTATACTATAGACAAAATGAACACTATTCTTCTAAATTCTCTAATGGCATACTTCCTCCTTTGAAGAGTTCGTTTGCAGGTTATTTCCATAAACACTTATTATTTGTTTTTTTTATTGTTTATTTTTTTATTTATTTATTTATTTTTTTTTAACACACACATCACCATCACTCACGGGCGAAAGTCCTATTCAAGGAGGGGGTGTCAGAAAAATAAAAATAAGGTAAAAGAGTAAACAAAATTGAAAAAATTAAAAACGACCCCTGCAGGACCCACCTAACGCAAATTTCTTAGGTGTGCGTAGACTCGAGCTTTAAAGAAAATGAGATTAAATTCAGCAGGAAACACAGAAGATGGGAGAGAGTTCCACAAAACAGGTGACAACATACTTAACCTCCTCTTCATTCGATTATGCTCATTCGTATGTGTACTTCACTTGTAGAGTCTGAAACACTTTTTTTTTCTTTTATTTTCCTCACTTTCTTTCACTTGCACACTTTCATATGCAGTGTATCGGGATGATGCACTCTCGGCCATTGATTTGAATATGGAACTATTTTCCTACGACTTTAAGTGATTCTATGTAGTTCACTGGTATTTTCTCTTAGGAAGAGACGCACAAACAAGCACACAAGCACACATACACGCACACACACAAACACACACACACACACACACACACACACACACACATATATATACATATATATATATATATATATATATATATATATATATATATATATATATATATATATATATATATATATATATATATATATATATATATATATATATATATATATATATATATATATATATATATATATATATAATATATATATATATATATATATATATATATATATATACAGGGATTAAATGCAAATCATTG
>SEYY01018671.1:50000-55000 GCA_009176605.1 Armadillidium nasatum | reverse complement strand
TTCCCTCCTATTGGTAACTCTGACCATAATCTTATAACTCTTAGTTATAATGCTTTCTCTCTAACAGCTCCACCATGCCCTAAACGTACTTTCTGGCACTTTAATCGGGCTAATTGGGAGGCAATGCTTCGCTTCTTTGCTAACTATCATTGGAGGGAATCTTGCTTTGTCTCGGGGGACGCATCTGTCTCTGCTGAAAAGGTAGGGGCCGTAGTCCTTGACGGGATGGGCAGATTCATTCCATCTTCAACTAAATCTTTTTCTCCTCAAAATTCTTGGTTCGATGGCAACTGTTCTCTTGTCCTTCGGGAGAGAGACAATGCTTTTCGTGAATGGAAAAACTCTCCTTCTCCTATCACTCTTGCTAATTTTCATTCCGCTCGGAATCGTTGCAGGGATGTTCTTCGACGGACTAAGCGTACTTTCATAAAAAATAAGTGCGCTGACCTCCATGGCTCTCCTACTGATAAAAATTTCTGGCCTCTTGTCAAAAATATCTCTAATAACTTCTGTAAATCTGCCTTTCCTCCTCTTATTCGTTCTGATGGCTCTGTAACTAATACTCCCTCTGAAAAGGCTAATCTTTTCGGCCTCCTTTTTTCATCTAATTCCACCATGCTCGATTCTGGCATCCTTCCTCATACTCCTTCTCTTCTCAGGATGACGTAAATATAGATAAAAATGAAACGTGTACTAAAGAGCATTTATATTGCAATGACGTACATTATATTCATATTCTACTTTCACTTTGGAATATTCGTATTTGTATGTGTGTGTGTGTGCGTGTGGGTTTGTGTACTTGAAATCATAATTTGCATTCGTATTTCATATAAATACATCCGCAATACTGATAAACTGGAATCCGCATCCGCAGATCTTAAAAACTGATGTTCTCATCCGCAGATGTTCAAAATCTTTTTTTTCTCATAAATTCAGCAAATTTTATCAGAGAGATAAACCAATAACATTATGTAACATTATTATTATTATTATTATTATTATTATTATTATTATTATTATTATTATTATTATTTTTATTATAACTTTTATTAATTAATAATATATTGTAAATTATACTATATATATATATATATATATATATATATATATATATATATATATATATATATATATATATATATATATATATATATATATATATATATATATATATATATATATATATATATAGCATCCATGATTTGGATAAAGACAATAATCTGGACGGTCTCGAACTGATGCAAGCCATTATGCACATAGCAACTGGTCCAGATACTCCCCTTGAAGGACTCTCCGATTACGAGAGGGAAGAGGCCTTGAAAGAAAGGAGGATCAAATTCGAAAGTAAAATGGTCGACGTGACTCGTAAGTGTTGTTCTATGGAAGTAAATCACTACTCAAATTCTATTTATTTATATATAAAAAAGAGAGAATTGAAAAAAAATGTTTGCCTTGGTGTTGAAGGGCAATAATGATCATTAAGGTGTAAATTGGAGATATTATCATAAAATGCAAATACATCATCTAATAAAACCATAGTGTTATGATTTTTATCATGGTAATAAATAAATAACAATTGGCTAGATATATAACATGAGTAGGTAAGTGATTTAAAAGTATCATCCATTGCAATCCTAACCAGAAGTTTCGGCAAAAGCTATTTCAATACTATTTCTTTAAAGTAACGGCATTGGTTATATCAATAGTTATTGAGGAAAATATTTAACAGTTTAATTTAATTAACAATGATTAACATACGTGATACAAAGAAATGTAGTTTCGAATCTTATCCTTAACAGGAATATTTGGAAATATTTTTTATCTGATTCCTGCGCTGAGAGATCTTAAAGTACGAGATATAAAAAACAATCCTTTTCCTATTACATTTTTAGCTTTATTAATTATCACAGTTTTTCGTCGATCGTATAAAATTTTTAGTGAAAATAAATTTCCATTTCGTTCTTTTCACAAGAAAATATAAGAAGTATTTACTATTATTACTATGTCAATCATGTAATGAAGTGTGTTAAAAACATCATTCAATAAACTAATAATTTCTCTCACTCTCTCTCTCTCTCTCTCTCTCTCTCTCTCTCTCTCTCTCTCTCTCTCTCTCTCTCTCTCTCTCTCTATATATATATATATATATATATATATATATATATATATATATATATATATATATATATATATATATATATATATATATATATATATATATATATATATATATATATATATATATATATATATATATATATATATATATATATATATATATATATATATATATATATATATATATATATATATATATATATATATATATATATATATATATATATATATATATATATATATATATATATATATATATACAGAATACGTGGACGAAGCTTTAGAACACAATGATAAAGATAAAGATGGGCTCATAAGTTTTACTGAATATAAAATATCTCGTCAAAGTGCCAATATTGGGAAATAAGTTTGAAGTCAATTTATTCGATGTTCTTTTATCAATCTCGAATAATTCAGTCTTGCTTTTGTCCTCAATATTTATTCAAATTAATTGCTTGTTATATGCGTGTATTAGTTTCTAATACGAATGTCTTATAAATAAGAGTTGTATTTTAAAATTCTGTTTGTTTTTAAGTGTCATTGTTCTCACCACAAGAAAAGTAAATAAAATTGCTTCTCCATTTTTAAATTTTTTTTTTTTTTATTGATTATTAAATATTTTCGCAAAACTTGTTTCCTTGCCCTTTATATCTTAACTTTCTTCCAGCCATATATATATATATATATATATATATATATATATATATATATATATATATATATATATATATATATATATATATATATATATATATATATATATGGAAGAAGAAAACCATCTTTGGATGCTAGAGCTCCCCCCTATTATGTAAAAGCTCTATGATTATTAATAATATCTCACATTACATCTCTTTGGTTTGCGTATGACTTTTAGTGTGTTCAACATATGCATCCGTGAGATGCTGCAATGCTAAATTCTGCTGGTAGAAATCTTGGTTGTAGAAAGATGGTTATCACCAATTAATGCCAAATAAACTGTTAATTATAAAGAAAAAATAAATCAGGAAACCTCCAGACTTGATATTAAATATAGTCGAAACTGTCAATGTTGGAATGAAGAAAATCTGTTTTGAATCGTAATAGCTTTTTTCCAAGCATATTTTGAGGTAAATTTGTAGTGAGGTATTATTGACAAAAACTTAAGTGGTTCCGTTTTCATTGATAATAATCTGTCAAACGTAAGATACCCACAATACGTGCAAAATAAATGACAGAACTTCTGGAGGACGTTCCTTTGGTTGTGTGGTGCATGGAGAATGTATGATCAACTTGACGGGGTTCTGCATACTGCTCGTCTTATAGTGACTCATTTCCTAAACCAAACTTCACACCTAGACGATTTACTGACTATGGTCATAATTTCGGCAGATTATGATTTATAGTGATGGTTGAAAATGAACGTTTACTTATTTGAAATACACCACAGGAATTTGATTCCTCGTATTTTAATGCTGCAACTCATATATATAAAAAACGACATCTGCACTTAGATAAACAACACCTCGTCTTATTACACGAGTTGCAAAGTGAATTGAGGTTCACATCTCAGTCTGAAGCATTTATTGTTTACGTTACACATTTATATTCATTATTATTGTATTATTTTAACAATGTTCAAACATTACTGAAAGCAATTTCTTTTCACATCAACTTTTGTTTAAATATACAATGACTTATATTATGTACACTCTTGCTTTGTAGTCGGATTTAATTAAATCATAAGGAACTCACTTTGCAAGTTTGGACACCTTCCATTGGTTGCAAAAGATGTTTAAACATCAAATAGATAGAAATTAACTTTTGGGCTAATTATTCAATTGTAATAAGACTATTTCTGTCGAGTTTATACCAAACCAAGTCATCTATAAACATCAGAAGAAGGATGAAATTCATTATCGGGAAAGAAGAGACGAAGTAGATACACTGGAGAGATATTTAGATATTGTACACCACTGTAACGGAGAAATGCTACTAATTATGAAAGAGGTATGTGCTAGAATACTGTATGTTGAAAACCGGAAAAAATAGGTGAATATGAAATTGCAGAATAGTTGCTGAAGTCCCTGGAAGAATTTGCTGTCAAGATCTTTAGTTTTCAGTTAAAATTTACATATACAAATATCGTGTACTTTACATGTTTTGATACTAAACTGAAATGGGCTTCTGGGGAGACGAAATCGTCCTTTCAGCCCATTAAAATTATACATGCGACAATACATTATATAATATTCCAAGTTTTGAATATTATAAATTTTATAAATTAATTTTATCATAATTTTATGGTCGTAATTTTAACCTAAACTATAAAAAAAAGATGATAGCATCTGTAGCAAATAAGATCTAATGAATGTACGGAACAAAGCAAATATGCAGTTGCAAAATAACTGAATATAAAACTATGAAAAACATCAACTTAGCGTCATGAATTAGGCAACGATGGTCATTCTAAAGACAATGTTGACAAAAATTAATAATAAGTTTCTAAAGATCATTAAGGGTTTGCTGAGTCAAAGGCCCATGAAACTACATATTCTTCCCTATAATTTTGACGGCGAGAGCTATAAAGGTCTTACAAGAGGGTTTTGTTCACTATGGAATGCTATTGCATTGCACAAAATGGGACAAAAGGAATTAATGAAAATGTTAGACAAAGAGAATATCATAAATTTGTAGTCATTGAGTTGGACAGAAAAAGGATTACGTTGTAGGGAAGGAAGAGTCACAAGGTCCTGCTCGAAGGTGTAAAGGAAAAAAAATCTCAAAAGAATAGAGTACCAAGAAAGTATGAAAGGCTAACAAGCAGTTCTAGCAGATATATATATATATATATATATATATATATATATATATATATATATATATATATATATATATATATATAT
>SEYY01018671.1:42500-45000 GCA_009176605.1 Armadillidium nasatum | reverse complement strand
AAGCTTGTTTAGAAAGAGAAGTAATGTTATCTTTCCAAGAAAAATGACAAGAAAATGATATACCAAGAATATTAAGGACAGATGAAAGTTTGAGTTGTGTTTTCGAAGAGGACATCATAGTTGTGTGGAAGATTGTGTCGAGTAGAGAGATTGAGGAATTGATTTTTTGAGGCATTGAAAACGACCATGTTTTCTCTTCCTCAATTTCAAATATGAGAAAAATCAGAGGTTAATTGCTCCAAGGCATCTTCCTTTTGTCAGTAAGCTGCTGATCAGTGGGGCGTCATTTGTATTGAAAAGAGTAATGAAGGGTGGAATCATCGACATAGGGGTGGCTAGGTGATGAAGTAATATATATATATATATATATATATATATATATATATATATATATATATATATATATATATATATATATATATATATATATATATATATATATATATATATATATATATATATTCTCGTAAATGCACACAATTTTGTAGTAGCGACTGATGTTACATCCGGATTGAACCAAGAATTTAACTTCAGATAGATACCAATGAAAGGATGATTAGAAATAAAAAAATTTAATGCCAGTGTCTATATTGAAAGCTTCTGATATACCCGGCAACACCTCAAAATAATTACACACAGAAAAACTGAAGTCCTAAAGGACCAAGAGTCTGCGACAAGGAAAAGAATATCGTTGTTGGATCTTTCCTTTGGAAACCGTGATGGTCATCTGATATTCAATTAGAAGATTAAAGTTGTTTTCAGGTATTCCAGTATTGGATAGATTCGAATACTTGTAAAGGATAAAAGCAAAGGCTACAAGACGATAGTTTTAGGACTGAGAGTACCCTACTTCTTTCGTCACAGGTTGAATGAAAGTACACTTCCAGCAGGAAGGTAAGTTCACAGCTCCTTAAGATAGTTTAAATAATTTACCAAGGAAAGGTACGGACTCGGATGTAATAATTCTGAGAATCAAAGAGGGAAAGCCATTAGGATCAATCGCATTCATAATTTGAGCTCAAAAATAGCAGAAATAACTTCTTTAAATGAAATATGAGGAAGATGTTAAATGGAGGGAGAAGCACCGAAATCTTTTTAAGCAATATTAAAAAGAAAATGTCGGAGAGAAGAGTTCAGAAACAATGAAGTGAAAGGGGAAGAAACATCGTTAGAATTAACATTTTCAGCAACATACCAGAAAATGGTAGAAGAAGAACATTTCATTTCTTAAAGGAGAAGAGCACTATATATTTAGGATAGATTCAACTCTTTTCCTAGTTCAAATATAAGTAGCACTAGTTTCTTGAGTTTGATGACTAAATAAATTCATAAAGATTGAGTCTATGTGCTTAATAGTACGAGAAAAATCAGATTTTAACATTTTAGAATTTTAGTCCGAGAACAAGAATATAGAAATCCATGCAAGAGAGAATCACCTCGCTCATGCCCTTTATGCATTCCGACTGATCTCTCCTATATAGAAACGGCAAACACTGCAAAAGGAAATCAAAAAAGTTCAACTTGTCCAACCATAACAATATAATAGGGTATGACAATAAATAAAAATTATAATATTATTATATATTATATTTCATATTACATAATAAATAAATATCTTCTTATACTTATAAATAAATAAGAATTTATATTAAATAAATTCATAATTTCTAATCACATTAAACGATAAATATGAAACATTGGAATGATCTAGAAATGGAAATAAAAAAGGAAAAAAAAAAAAAAGAAATACTCGATTCTTTGATCTAATTTTATAGAATTTATATTGTAACTAATCAGAGAATTTTTTTAAAAAAAATCCTTCATATTTAGACTTCAATTTAGAATTTTTAATGTAAATAATTAAAGAATTAAAGTATAAAGATAATAAAAGAATGTAAGAATTACTTCATTCTTTGACATAAATTTTTAATATCTATAAAACAATTATTCAAAGAATAAAAAAATTATATTACTCTCAGACCTGTTTTTAAGGTATTGATAAAATAATTAATAGAATAAAAGAGTATAATAACTTAATTCTTTAAACGAATTAAATATAATATATATATATATATATATATATATATATATATATATATATATATATATATATATATATATATATATATATATATATATATATATATATATATATATATATATATATATATATATATATATATATATATATATATATATATATATATATATATATATATATATATATATATATATATATATATATATATATATATATATATATATATATATATATATATATATATATATATATATATATATATAATATATATAAATATTATCCTTCTAAGAATATTTCTTAGAGGTTATATATTATTTTTATCATAATTAATAACATTTATATTTACTTTTCATATATTTTTAATATCTATGTTTTAAAAAAAAAGAAATTTCATAATTTTCATTATTTTCTTTTTGTTAATATTATATTTAATATTTCCTCATCATTATTTCTCTTTGT
>SEYY01018671.1:30000-35000 GCA_009176605.1 Armadillidium nasatum | reverse complement strand
CATTAGTTCCACTTTTTCTATATTTTGTAAAGATCACATTGCTTCCCTGAGGCGCTTCTAAAGCAATTTAAAAACTTTTTAAATTGTTTGTTTTCATTATAGAGGCTTCTTACTTCCTACCAAGGAGATTTCATTATAAGTCAGATCTACTTTCACTGTTTAGGAAAGGATGGAGTCTTAAACATTTCGTTTCGCTACAGAATTTACTTGATACAATAAAAAAATTTAGACAAGTGACAGTCTTTAGTGACAGACAGTTTAAATATGATAGATAGAGCCTATCTGTTAAGAAAAGTTAATGTGATCGAAAGTCCTTTGTTTTGAGAGAATGTTTTGGAAATGATTGAATATCATTTGTTGAAGCGATTAATCAATTAATATTATCCCCTATTCAACAAGTATTTTCCTCAATTACGGTAAGTGTTATTGAAAAGCAAAACACATTTTCAGCTTAAACTATCAATGAACTTTTACACTGACAGCATGAACTGAAATGTCATAATGAGAATTTGTACTAATAATATGCCTTCCAATATAATTTTGAAATCTCATGAGTAATATAACACAAATCACACAACACATATTTCATAATAGTGAACTCACATTGAAATGTTAAAATTGTTATAGCATTAAGAATGCTTTAGACCGATCTTTCGAATAAAATTTAATATGAAAAGAAAGTCAAAATGAGAATGAAAAGGTCAATAAAGAAACCTCAGAAACTAGTGGTGAGATAGAAAGAGAAAAATTTTCTTAAGAGAATTCATGGGTAAAATTTTACCAACGTTTAGTACGTTAGAAATAAGTCTTCTGATAAGAGTAAAAAACATTTCAGATTTCACTGTATTTTCAGGAATTTAATTATCATATACGCAATTTCAGTTTTATTTCTGATGTCTTTACATCCAAACTAGTGATTTTATTTTACCTTAACTTCACCTTTTTTTACTGCTGAATTCTTCGACATCCAATACATAGTCATTCTGGGTTTACATTTTTTTTCAGATGATTTTTTTTTTCCAGTAATAGTTCATAGAAGAAAGATTATGTAATCCTTTGAAGAGCTCATGATTTCTTTACTGACACCCATATATTAAAAGATGCGTTCTTCGGTAAAGATTCTTTAAAGATATTGAAGATCCTTCAAGCTAATTGCCAACGAACTAAGATATTTAAATCCTGATTTAGCAATCTTAAGATTCTCTGCAGCAAGATTTACGGTATAAAATTTCTATCTTTAATTTTCTCTGCAGCGAATCTAGAATAGTCAAGTGAAGTAAACAGCTATCGGAGAATTAGGTTTTTATGGTAATACATCTTATCAAACTCACTCAAATACACATTTGCAAAGAAATTTGCAATTTAAATTAGCTTTAAATTTGGTAAATATTAATTAACAAAATCCTTTCCTTGATTTGCTTGTATTTTCATTGGTTCCAATAATATTAAAAATGGTTAATAGCAAAGTCTTTTGAAATCTTTGTTTTTGAAATTTAGAAATTAATTGATCGATTAAATTAATTACTAGATTGATTAAATTAGATAAAAATATATAATTATATGCTTATTATAAGTTTATTATATATTTATTGTATAATTATATTTTTTTACACTAAAAGTTCTACGAAAATCAAGAATCTTTAAGATTTTCACAGTTTTTCCTGAAAATCTCACTGCAGCTGGATGTTAATCCAGATTTTCGTGAAACGCACCATTAGTTTTTAACCTTAATGATTAAAAGTGAAGAAAGTCAATCTGTTATAACTAGCCATCACGTGATTAAGGCGAAAATAAATATCGACACTTTTGTACTGAGAGGAAAAGGTTTAATACTTTAAAATTTATTTTATTAAAATATATTATTTAATAATATTATTTTATTAAAATATTATAATACGTTAAAATTATTAAAATTTACTTTTTATTGTCATAAAATGATAAAAAACTCTTCCACAATCCAGTGTCTTCAAATATCAATCTGAAAGAAAAACAGAATTTGGTTATTTATAGTTTTGTTTTAAAAGGTAGTGAATTATTCCTTCATATTTTATTGTCTGCAATAGACTGAGATTTTAACCTTTAGTTTATTTATTTATTTACATATTAATTTATTAATTTATTATTTTATCATTATCATTATTATTATTATTATTATTATTATTATTATTATTATTATTATTATTATTATTATTATTATTATTATTATTATTATTATTATTATTATTAATTATTATTATTCTAATTATTATATTATTATTATTCTTATTATTTATTATTATTATTATTATTATTATTATTATTATTATTATTATTATTATTATTATTATTTATTATTATTATTATTATTATTATTATTATTTTTATTATTCTAATTATTATTATTATTATTCTTATTATTCTAATTATTATTATTATTATTATTGTTATTATTATTATTTTCGTTATTCTAAAAAGATTAAATATTCGGGCTTCCTTCTTTCTACCTATGAAAGACTGATAAAATCATAACTACGCTTACTATTCAATTATAAAATATTCATTAATTTATTTTCCAAAGTTTTCAAAAACCACAAGCAAAGATCTATCGTGGGGAAAGGATGAAAAAAGAGGCTTCCTTAAGAAAGAATTTCAAATTTTTACTTTCACGTCAATGCTGCAATAAATCATATTATCTTTATTAATTATTTTAGTAGTAATGGAGATAGGTAAATTTACTATATTTATGAACATTGAAGTTAGTGATGCAATGGAAAGTAGTATAATAACTGAAGATGGTATAGGTATACCTTTTACTACCGGCAATGATATTCAATAGTTGTGTTTATATATATATATTATATATATATATATATATATATATATATATATATATATATATATATATATATATATATATATATATATATATATATATATATATATATATATATATATATATATATAATATATATATATATATATATATATATATATATATATATATATATATATATATATATATATATATATATATATATATATATATATATATATATATTATATATATATATATATATATATATATATATATATATATATATATATATATATATATATATATATTATATATATATATATATATATATATATATATATATATATATATATATATATATATATATATATATATATATATAATATATATATATATATATATAGCTATATATAATATATATATATATATATATATATATATATATATATATATATATATATATATATATATATATATATATATATATATATATATATATATATATATATATATATATATATATATATATATATATATATATATATATATATATATATATATATATATATATATATATATATATATATATATATATATATATATATATATATATATATATATATATATATATATATATATAATATATATATATATATATATATATATATATATATATATATATATATATATATATATATATATATATATATATATATATATATATATATATATATATATATATATATATATATATATATATATATATATATATATATATATATATATATATATATATATATATATATATATATATATATATATATATATATATATATATATATATATATACGTGTATACTGAAAAAAGTAATTAGGAACAAAAAGAAAACTGCATCAAGTTTAAAACACACTTAAAAAGTTAAGTTTAATTGCCTCAATTACTATTTTTTATTAATTGGTATTTTGACAAAGGCCAAAGCATGCATTATGAAATTAAGGGAGTTTAACGTCATTTTATCGTCATAATAAGGTCGTCATTTTAAACGTAAATCACGTTTTTTGGAACACTATTGATTAAACCTTTTTATTTTTTAATTGTAATTTTCTTTTGATCTTCTTTCCTCTTTATCATGTCTGTCTTTTTGTGTGCCTGTTTTTCTGTCTGTCTGTTTGAATGTTTGTATGTTTGTCTGCTTGTTTACTTGACTTTCTGTTTGTTTGTCTGTAAGTCTTGTTGTTTTTTTGCCTGCCTGTCAGTCTCTTTATCTCTCTGCCCTTTAAATCTCTCTCTCTCTCTCTCTCTCTCTCTCTATATATATATATATATATATATATATATATATATATATATATACTATATATATATATATATATATATATATATATATATATATATATATATATATATATAATATATATATATATATATATATAAAAGCCTTAAAAGTATTTCTTTTTTTCACTAGCTTTCCTTAGAGTCTTTTACAGCACTTGGTAAAGAAAAGCTAAAACAAAACTTTGGTTGGAAATCTTCAAAGCGAGATGAGCTTCAAACAAGAAGATTTTCCCACATTCTCAATTGTTCTTCGCTAAGAACTAATGTGTAAGACTATTACTCCGGGTTTGTATATTTACCTTAGTTAAAATTTGAATTATTAAAGTTATTCATATATATATATATTATATTATATATATATATATATACATATATATATATATATATATATATATATATATATATATATATATATATTATATATATATATATATATATATATATATATATATATATATATATATATATATATATATATATATATATATATATATATTATTATATTAATTTTTTATTATTGTGATAAAAAATATAATAATAATGATAATAATAGTAATAATAATAAAAAAGTAATAATAATAACAATAGTTTTTGTGGAAATAGTGAAAAAGTGAACTTATTAAATAGGTTATGTGTATGAATTTATATGACATACGACGTGTTATTCTTTACTCTTTTTGTTATAATACTACTTAACCTAACATGTATAATATATATATATATATATATATATATATATATATATATATATATATATATATTATATATATATATATATATATATATATATATATATATCGACTCAGGTATTTAGATTTTATTTTGATATTTTTTTACTGCTTTTTCATTTTGTTTGTTTATTTTATTTATT
>SEYY01018671.1:12500-20000 GCA_009176605.1 Armadillidium nasatum | reverse complement strand
TAAATCATCATTTACAGTAAAAATATGCATATAAATAAGATAATAATAATAATAATAATAATAATAATATTAATAATAATAATAATAATAATAAAAAAAAAACTTTTTTTTTCTTATCTTCCCTTTGCTATATTCTAATTTTAGAAAAATTTTCATCTGTTATTTTTACCTACCAGTTCATATATTTGGTCCTAGACCTTTCTCTTAACAATGGGCGATTTGCTTTTCTAGTTGTTGATATCTGATAAAGTGTCTCAAATACTTGGAGTCATCTTTATTTTATCCGTTTAATTACTTTCTTTAAAATGATAATTTCATTCAAATATCATTTCATTGGTTATAGTATTTCAATCCACGAAGTCTTTATCAATTTGTTCTAGAAGAATATTTCATCTGCTTGTAGTCAATTTTAATCTCTTTTTGGCTCTCCCCTCCGTCTGCTAGCAGCTGTTGTATTATTGAAGGTTTTTGTAAGATGTATGTCAATTTGAGTGTCAAATTCTCCCATTGATTGACTAGATTTTCCTCTGGGTTCTTATGTACTTGAAGTTATACCTTCGAAGGCCTTATCCGGCACAACTGCAGGAATGAATTAGTATTCTTCAAAGACAAAGAGCTTTTTAAAAATTCTATGCTGCGAAATCATGCCTTAATATTTTCAGGAGTTGCAACTTTTTCTCAACTTTCTCCTATTATTTTTGGAAGCACAAACATTTCTAATACTTCTGGATTATTCTTATTTCATAAATTTACTTTTTCCAGGTAATAAATCTTAAAAAGCTTTAACATACATTTGTCAACAATGGTTTGAAACTTTTAGAAAGTATGTGGGAGGGTGGTTAATATTATTATACCATTAGCTTTAACATATTTAATTCCTTCTACAGAAATGTGACTACTGTGATTTTCCCTTACAAAAGATTTTTTCCCTTCAGATTTTAATTTGATCTTAATCTGCTATAAACCTAGAAAATAAACTTTAATCTTTCGGAATCTATGCTTCTCTCTAATTTTCTTTCCGGTCGTTTTATAGCATCTGTTGTAGACGGCCACAGTTCACCCTTTAAATCTATTAATAGTGGTGTTCCTCGGGGTTCTGCTCTATTCTCATCACTTTTTCTACTTCTCATTAAAAAAACTTCTCTCTATTACTTCATCACTTATTCACTCCTGTGCTGATGACACCACCCTTCTTTACTCTTTTCAATTTGAAAGAAACCCTTCCCTTAATTGAAGCTAGAATGGTGGCCTTGGAGCTAACCTCTAATCTTTCTCGTGAGCTGTGAATGGCTCAGCTTTCAATGCCTCAGAAACTCACTTTCTCCATCTCTTTACTTCGACACAATCTTCCACACAACTATGATATCATCTTCGAAAACATACAACTCAAACCTTTCCCTCTCCTTAATATTCTCGGCGTTTCTTTTTCTCGTGATCTTTCTAGTAAAGATCACTTTACTTCTTTTTCTAAACAAGCTTCTTAGAGGATGGGTGTTTTGAGGCGCCTTTGCAATTTTTTCACGCCACCCCAGTTTTTTGCCATGTATAGGGATGTTGTTCGCCCCTGTATTGAGTTCACCTCTCGCATCTGGGGTTTTTCCACTCTTACAGCTCTCCTTGAAAAGGTGGAGTCTAGGGCTTTTCGTCTCTTCAACTCTCTCACTCTAACTAATTCTCTCAAGTCTCTTTCTGCCAGTCGAATTGTTGCATCAGTTTCTCTATACTATTGCTATTACAAGGGACATTGCTTCACTGAACCCTCTCGTCACATACTTGCATAATTGAGATGAGATCTTGCGGCACGCATCTCTGTACAATCTCATCCTTTCTCTGTCCAACTCTTTGGCCTCAGACATAACCTCTAAGATCAATCTTACAAGTACTCTAAAGGTAAAGTCTGAAACACACTTCCTTTGAATTGAACACTTTAAAACGCCGCATATCTGGACATGTCGGCCTTTAACGACTAGGTTCTGTTATTTTCCCAACTTCGATGGAAATTGGTTGGCCTTCGGAAATTGCTAACAGGAGATGATTTAAATATATATATATATATATATATATATATATATATATATATATATATATATATATATATATATATATATATATATATATATATATATATATATATATATATATATATATATATATATATTATAAACTTTTTAAGAGCACTAAACACGCTCGTGCTCTAATAATATAATAAAGGGAACCACTATATAAAACGATAACGATAACTATATAAAACGATTTAGCTTCCTTGTTCGAACGCCTCTAGAGGCGTTTGAACAAGGAAGCTAAATAACTTCGAAACGTAATGCCCATGTTTTAACCTATCTCTATTTATTTTCGTTTTAATTCTTTGTTAAAACGTCTTAGTGTTTTATCTTTTATCGTTTTATATAGTGGTTCCCTTTATATATATATATATATATATATATATATATATATATATATATATATATATATATATATATATATATATATATATATATATATATATATATATATATATATATATATATTCGTTCCTTTTCGCGTTTCATATTATCAGAGGGTCTCTTGTGTACCCTTGTTTCATACTGGAAGGTCTATGCTCCCATTACCTCTCCACCCCATTTCTTCACATATTCCCACAAATTTACAAGCACTTCCTCATACATTACCTATTAATATAGTTAAAATGTCGAAATTTAAATGAGCCTCAGAGATGCTTGGAGGGGCGGCATCCAAAAAAGGTCCCTCATCCACCTTTCATTCCATCGTCACTTGGGTGTTGATGGCCTCCGAGATGGGGTTGGTGCCGTCAAGATATCGCTTCCCGCATGTCCCGGTGCACGGTCTTATTTTTTCATTAATTTCTGCAACATTCGCGGTCTTTTTTCTAATTTTCCCCTTGTCGAACACCATCTCTCTTTTTCTGAACCTCATCTCTTGTTCTTAAATGAAACTCAGATGCTTGGGTGTGCTGACAGCAAACCTTATTCTGTCACCTCCTTCTCTCTCTATCCTTATTTTCAGTTAAAGCCGGATGTTACGCATATGTAAGCAACGATATTTTTTGTTCTCATGTCTCTAATTTGGAGTCTTCTGATTTCTCCACTCTACGGCTTAAGCTCTCTTGCAATTCTACTACTAAATTTATTTGTTCTGTCTCTTTTTCTCCTATTTCTACTGGCTATCTTAAATTCTTCGACTATTTAAACTCCAAGATAATGCAAATTCTTTCTTCTTCTCCTTTCTTCGATATCATCATTCTAGGTGACTTCAGTGTTCACCACCGGCAAAGACTTTCATCTGGTTCTCATGGTCTAGCTGGTGAACTCACCTACGATATTTCTATCCAGAACAACCTTGAGCAGATGGTGTAACTCCCTACTCGTATCCCTGACCGTCTTGGTAATAAACCCAACATACTTGATCTATTCTTAACCTCTTATCTTTCTCCTTATATTGTTAAAATCTTTCTTCCTCTAGGTTTATTCAATCACCTAATCTAAGTTTGTTGTTCTGCATCATCAAACCTTCCGAAAGAACGTCCCCCGCCTTCGGCGAGACGTTTCTGGCAGGTCTGACTTGCGTTGCACTTTTCTGATTTCCTATGGAATGATTACTGCTTCCGTTGGAGAGAGTTTTTCGGAGTGAGCTGAGCGCATAACTGAGGTGATTCTTTGTGGCATGGAGGCGTACTTTCCATATTCTTTCCCTTCAACTAAACCTAACATACCTTGTTTTAACTCTACTTGTTCTCGTGCTATCCACCGCAGGGATGCTGCTTTCAGGGATTACTGTCGTCTTCAAACTCCAGAAACACACTTACATTTCGTCCCTAAATCGTGCAAAATCTATTCTTCGAAACACTAAAAACTATTTTCTCCATCGTAAATGCAACAATCTTTCTGGTTCCCTTTCCTCTTGCCCTTTCTGGCATTTTGCAAAAAATGTCAACTCTAAATTTGCTTCTTCCTCTTTCCGTCCTCTAGTTTCTTCTAACAGCAAAAACTGACGTTTCACGTTCTACTAAAGCTGACCTCTTCACTCACACTTTTGCCTCTAACTCTTTCTTAGACGATTCCGGAGCTATTCCTCCTCCCTGAAGCCCCTACAACTCATTTATGCCTAATATAGTTAATTCTTCTAAAGATGTTATTTTGCTCTCTCTGAGCTTAACACTAAGAAGGCATATGGTCCTGATGGTATTCCTCCTGTGGTTCTTAAAACTTGTGCTTCTGAGCTTGCACCCTGTCTTGGTAAACTATTTCGTCTCTGTCTTTCTACTTCGACCTTCCGTTTTTGCTGGAAACGTGCCCTCATTCGTCCTGTGCCGAAGAAGGGGGACTCCTCTCAAACCTCTAACTATCGACCTGTTTCTTTAACCTCCGTTCTTTCTAAAGTTTTCGAATCTATCCTTAACAGGAAGATTTGGAAAGATCTCAACTCTTCTAATTTTATCTCAGATCGCCAGTATGGTTTTCGTAAAGAATGCTCTACTGGTGATCTTCTTTCCATAATTTCTGACTCTTGGTCTTCTTCTCTTCGGTGTTTCAGTGAATCTTTCGCTGTGGTGCTTGGCAAATCGAAAGCCTTTGATAGAGTCTAGCACAAAGCTTTACTTTCCAAGTTTCCTTCTTTCTGAATCTATCCTTCTCTCTAATTTCTCTAATTTCCTTTCTGGTCGTTCTATAACAGTGATATTCCTTAATGATCTGTCCTATCCTCAACTCTCTTTTTACTTTTCATTTATGCCCTTCACTCTATTACTTCATCACCTATCCATCATATGCTGATGACTCACGTTCATTATTCCTTTCACTTTGAAGGACACCCCTTCCAGCAGCAGTTAATTGTCGTAAGAAAGGTGACTTTGGAACAACTGACCTTTGGTCTTTTTCGTATTTCAAATAAGAGTAAAAAAAACATGGTCGTTTTCAATGCCTCAAAAACTCAATTCCTTCATCTTTCCACTCGACACAGCCTTCCACACAACTATGACATCTTCAAAAACACTTGACTCATACCTTCATCTTCCTCAGTATTCTCGGTGTTTCTTTTTCTCGTGATCTTTCTTGGAAGGATCACATTACATCTCCGTTTAAACAAGCTTCAAAAAGGTTGGGTGTTCTGAGGTATCTTCGTGATTTTTTAACGCCACCCCAGTTGCTTGCTCTTTAAATGTGTGTTGTTCGCCTCTGTATTATGCCTCGCATATCAAGGGTGGTTCAACACATACAGCTCTTCTCGAAAAGGTGAAGTCTAGGGCCTTTCGTCTTATATATAAACTATTTTTCTCTTACAAACTCTTAACAATCTGTTTCTGCCCGTCGAATTGTTGCGTCACTCTCTCTGTTCTATCGCTATTACAACGGAGACTACTCTTCTGAACTCTCACGTCACATAGCACCTCCATTGAAAGGGGCTCGTGCGACTCGACTTTCTACACAGTCTCATCCTTTCTCTGTCCAACTCTCCGATTCCAGACTTAACCGCTAGACTCAGTCTTACGTGTACTCTAACTGGTAAAGTTTGGAACACACTCCATTTATCTGTTTTCCCAACCTCCTTTGAGTTGCACACTTTTAAAAGCCGTGTATCGGGTCATGTCGGCCATTCAAAACCAGATTTACAATTTTTCCCTAACTCTGGTGGAAATTGGTAGGCCTCTGGCGTATTCCCACCAGAGGAGTTATAATATATATATATATATATATATAATATATATATATATATATATATATATATATATATATATATATATATATATATATATATATATATATATATATGGCACTACTGGGGTTTATGTGCCTATACTTTAAGGCGGAAGAACATATTTTGACCCGTTACATGGGAAATATTTTTTACGTCATATTTAAGAAGAAATGATTCTTTATTGTTAATCTAGTTAGAATCGATCCATATTTGTTAGCATCGTTTTCTGCCCCATGTAGCCTTGGTTTTTGTTATATTAGGTATGGTAGATAAAAAAATACATAATCCGGTTAGCTTCGATTAATATAAGTTTAACAGTGTAACTATATAAATTTTATATTAAGAACGCTTCAACACCAAAAATTGATTCTCTGATTTGGAATTCGTTAAACACTTTTAAAATACGAGACGTGAAGAAACTTTCTTTTCTCTCTTATTTAATGTATTTTCACCCTATCTTTTACATTAAATAAACTTTAATAAAAAAAATAAAATTTATTTTCACATTCTCATAAGAAAATTAATCAATAATTTATAATATACATATATTATATATATATATATATATATATATATATATATATATATATATATATATATATATATATATATATATATATATATATATATATATATATATATATATATATATATATATATATATATATATATATATATATATATATATATATATATATATATATATATATATATATATATATATATATATATATAATATATATATATATATATATATTATATATATATATATATATATATATATATATATATATATATATATATATATATATATATATATATATATATATATATATATATATATATATATATATATATATATATATATATATATATATATATATATATATATATATATATATATATATATATATATATATATATATATATATATATATATATATTATATATATATTATATATATATATATATATATATATATATATATATATATATATATATATATATATATATATATATATATATATATATATATATATATATATATATATATATATATATATATATATATATATATATATATATATATATATATATATTATATATATATAATATATATATATATAATTATTTTTTTTTTCAGTATTTAGGTTAAAAATAGACCATTATTTTTTTTTTTTTCTTTTTCTTCTTTCTTTTTTTTTTTTTTTTTTTTACACATCTGATCCCTTTAAATATTTTTTTTTATTGCAGATCACCAAGATTAAATTTAATATTAAAAACCTTGAAATGAAACAAATATTTATTTAAAGTTTCTCAAGAAATTATGTATTATATTTAAATAATTATATATAATTAATGAGATAGATGATATTGAATTCACTTACTAGCTTTATTACATTGGATTTAATAGCTTGTATTCTGAGGTTTAAGTTTTTCAAACGGTTTCTGAAGTTATTTTTGACATAATTTTAATTTTTAATTTTTAATTTTTAATTTTTAAGATTTTTTTTCTCTCTTTATGTTAATTAGATTAAAGTTTTGATCTAAGTTTCATTTATATTTCTTTTTTCTTTTCATTTTTATTAAAATTTCTTTCTTTCTTTCATTCATTCTTTCTTTATATTTATTCTTTCTTTATAAGATTATAATATTTAAGCAAACCATTGCAGATAACCTTAGAGGTCCGATGACCATAGATTAATTAAACCTGTACAAGATGAAAAATTTTAAAAATTTTCTATTAAATTCTAAACAAATATATAAATCTATTCATTAATTTCAATA
>SEYY01018670.1:152500-157857 GCA_009176605.1 Armadillidium nasatum | reverse complement strand
TATAGAAGTGAGCGAAAATTGACATTTCTCATGACTAAAAGTCATATTAAAACGTTTAGCACAATCCAAAAAACGAGAAAGATTCCGGTCATGTTCTTCTTGAGTGCGACCACAAATAGTCACATCATCTAGATATGCGAATGTATCAGTTAATTCCATGTTCATTAATGAACTCGTCGATAACCCTCTGAAAGCAGGACACACCATTAGTGAGGCCAAAACTAAGGCGACAGAATTGATAGAGTTTCCCATCAGCTTCGAAAGCAGTAAAAGGCTTGTCATCAGGATGAAGAGGTACACAGTGGTAAGCACTTCTGAGATCCACAGAGCTATACACTTTATAAGAAGCGATTTTGTTGGCCAAAGTATCCAGAGATGGGAGGGGATAAGCATCAAGATAGGTGTAGCGATTTATAGTAGCAGAGTAGTCTATGACCATTCTCTTTTTCTTTTTACCTTGCCCTTGATTAACAATATGAATCTGAGCACGCCAGGGAGAATTGCTTAGGCTCGATAATTCCTTCAGACAGCAGTCGTTGTATCTCATCCTTAATAAATAAGACGTCAGAAGAACTGTACTTCCTAGATTTCACAGCAATAGGTCTACAATCTGGAGATAAGTTGGAAAAGATTCTTGGGGGAAGTATCTGAAAAGGAGCCAGAGCACAAACTTCCAAGTGTTTTTTAGTTCCTCCAAAAGAGAGTTTAAGGGACGAATGTTGCTTCAAAAAAGGTATACCCAGAATTACATCAGTACAACAGTTGGGCATAACGAGGAAACGCTCATCATACTCTCTGTCATCGATAGTAAAGTGAATATGGCAACAAGAAGAGACAGAAGATGTCCACGAAGAGGAAGCCATTGCAATAGTTCCCACGTAAGGAGTTGTAGGCAGGCTCAATCTAGAGACAAGACAATGGGACACAAAATTCTCTGAGCTACCAGTATCGATAAGAGCTCGAACTTCATGGTTCGAGATGGTGATACTCAAGGATGAGGATTGTAATCCAGGAGGAAAAGTTGAAGCAGA
The DNA here is from genome assembly GCA_009176605.1 of Armadillidium nasatum. NCBI lineage: Eukaryota > Metazoa > Arthropoda > Malacostraca > Isopoda > Armadillidiidae > Armadillidium > Armadillidium nasatum. Next base: position 156,826 of record SEYY01018670.1, on the reverse strand, counting down.
TGTCGTGAACGAGTACACCTTGGTGAAGGCAGCCACCTCAGGTCTTGATATAGGGGTATTGGTAGATCTGCAAGCCCTCGCAAAATGACCCCTTTTATGACATGAAGAGCATAAGGCTCCTCGAGCAGGGCAAACAGCCCGGTCATGGGTAGGTCTTTTTCCACAGAAAAAACATGGTCGTTTTTGCGAAGTAGTGACCAATGCTGCGGCTTCCACATCTTCATGGCCGGTTGTGGAGGAAGGTGGAACGGGAGAAGAGACTACTGCAAGATTTCCGGGAGCTTCATAAGTCATAGCATCTTGATGAGCTAGCTCCAGTGCACGAGCTTTATCAATTGCACTCTCAAGAGGCAATTCACGAAATTCCAAAAGTCGCGTTCTGACATGGGGGGATTTTAGGCCGGATATAAAAGAATCTCTGATATACTCATTCCTATAAGTGGAAGCAGTTACATCTCGAAAAGCACAATCAATACTCAGACGCTGTAACTCTCTAGCATATTCATCAATAGATTCCTGAGGGAGTTGCTTTCGAGTCATGAGAGAGTGACGAGCAACAACATCACTAGGCGGTTTCACAAATATAGAGGTCAAAGACTGGAGAGCGGCTTCGTAAGTACGACACTCAGAAATCAGTTCGAAATTATTTGGAGATAAAGATCCAGCCAGAACCCCCAAAGACAAGTCCTGAGATTCCTCGGGTATTGCAGAAATATATTGAGTGAGTACAAATTTCCAGTGCTTGAAGACTCTGGGAGCGTCTTGAGATGTAGGTTCAATGTCCAGTGTAATGGGACGCAATATTCTGCCAACAGCATCCATATCCCCTAGAAGTCTTCAGAAATAAAATTGAGGGGCAAAGACTACTAAGAGGAAGTCAGGCTTTTATTTCTGTAATAGACAATAAACAAATAACTAGTAACAATAATAATAATAATAATAATAATAATAAGAACAACATAATATAATAAGAGCAATAATACCTGAAGATTTGTAGTAAGGTTTCGAGGTTATGGGGTAACGATCCCAAGAGAGGTCCGAGGTGTATCTTCATCGAAGGGTTTGGTGAGAATAAACCAAACCTCCAAAAGACAGCTATATATACACAGATCTTTGTTCGTATGTTTGTTTCGCTGGTTGGTTGTTGCATATAAAATACCTCATATATATATATATATATATATAATATATATATATATATATATATATATATATATATATATATATATATATATATATATATATATATATATATATATATATATATATATATATATATAATATATATATATATATATATATATATATATATATAATATATATAATATATATATATATATATATATATATATATATATATATATATATATATATATATATATATATATATATATATATATATATTATATATATATATATATATATATATATATATATATATTATATATATATATATATATATATATATATATATATATATATATATATATATATATATATATATATATATATATATATATATATATATATATATATATATATATATATATATATATAATATATATATATATATATATATATATATATATATATATATATTATATATATATATATATATATATATATGATTCGACTGTTAAACTTCACAAGGCCTAAAACGTCAGCGATGGAATACATGTTGATGATCAAGTTTGCATGATCAAATCTTGGAAAGTCCTTCATGTTCATTTAACTTTTACAAGTACCACACAAGGTGATAGACGCTCATTCCTATACACACCTTTCACACAGCTATAAATTTTTCGTCTACTATTAGCTCCTGAAGTCTGATATTGAGAATCTGCATATTAGGTATGTTTAGAAGAATCTAATACGTGACCCTACGCACTGAACATTATTCAACACACGCGTATCATTAACATTTTTTGACAAAACTGAGAAAGCTCTGTGTATTTCAACAAAGACACTAATGCAACAGCCCATTATATATATATATATATTATATATATATATATATATATATATATATATATATATATATATATATATATATATATATATATATATATATATATATATATATATTATATATATATATATTATATATATATATATATATATATATATATATATATATATATATATATATATATATATATATATATATATATATATATATATATATATATATATATATATATATATATATATATATATATATATATATATATATATATATATATATATATATATATATATATATATATATATATATATATATATATATATATATATATATATATATATATATATATATATATATATATATATTATATATATATATATACATAAATATTGTTCCCTCAGGTGGTCAAAGGCCTAAGCCCTACCAATTTTCACCAGAGTTAGGGAAAAAACCGGAATTCTGATCAAGTTAAAGGTCGACATGTCCTGATACTCGGCTTTTAAAGGTGTACAAGTCAAAGGAAGTTTGAAAAATTGAAAAAGGGAGTGTGTTCTAGACTTTACCAGTAGAGTACATGAAAGACTCAAAGAGTCAAAGAGTTCGACAGAGAAAGGATGAGATTGTGTAGAAAGTATAGAGTGACGTAATAATTCTATGGGTAGAAAGAGTAGAAAGAGTCATTAGAGAATTAGTGAGAGTTGAAAAGACGAAAAGCCTTCACCTTTTCAAGAAGAGCTGTAAAATGGATCACCTCACATGTGTGAGGCATACTCTATACAGAGACGAACAACACCCCTATAGAAGAAAGCAACTGGGGTGGCGTGAAAAAAATTCGAAAGGTTACTCTGAAAACCCAAAACCGCTAAGAACCTTATTTAGAAAGAGAGGTGACGTGATCTTTACAAGAAAGATCACGATAAAAAGATAAACCGAGAAGATTGCTGTTAGATGAAGATTGTAGTCGAGTGTTTTTGAAGAAAATGCCAGAGTTGCTTGGAAAGTTGTGCTAAGTAGAGAGACTGAGGAATTGATTTTTTGAGACATCAAAAAAGGCCATGTTTTCTCTTTCCCAATTTGAAATATGATGAAGATCAGAAGTTAGTTTCTCTAAGGCCACCCTTCTTGCATCAATCAACTGCTGTTGGGATGGGCGTCTTTCAAAGTGAAAGGAGTAATGAAGTGTGGAGTCATAGACATAGGAGTGGATAGGTGATGAAGTAATAGAGAGACCATTAATATATATGCAGTATATATATATATATATATATATATATATATATATATATATATATATATATATATATATATTATATATATATATATATATATAATATATATATAGAGAGAGAGAGAGAGAGAGAGAGAGAGAGAGAGAGAGAGAGAGACAGACAGACAAACAGACAGACAGACACAGTGAGAGGGAGAGAGAGAGAGAGAGAGAGAGAGAGAGAGAGAGAGAGAGAGAAAGAAAGAAAGAAAGCAAGCAAGAAAGGGAGAGAGAGAGAAAGAGATGGAGAGAGAACGGGGAAAGAGAAAGAGGAAAAGGTAGAGAGAAAGAGTGAGAAAGAGTTAGAGAAAGAAAGAGGAAGAGGAAAAGGTAGAGATAGAGAGAGAGAACAAAGATTTATTCTTTCAATGTCCGAACTTGTTATGAAAATTGAATGGAAGCGCAATTTTAGGTGAAAAACGAGGAGAACTCGTAAAAATTTTAAAGCACGAGAAGAAAGGAAATGATTTTTGTATTATCGACTGAAATTATATAAGACACAAACACTCGTTTATTATCTTTTGGTTATTCCTTGTTTTGTTATTCCAATTCTTCTGGATATTATTATTATTATTATTATTATTATTATTATTATTATTATTATTATTATTATTATTATTATTATATATTATTATTATTATTATTATTATTATTATTATTATTATTTATTATTATTATTATTATTATTATTATTATTATTATTATTATTATTATTATTATTATTATTATTAACACTATTATTATTATCCTTATCATTTTTATTATGATCATTATTATTTTTTATTTTTATTATTATTTATTATTAGTAGTAATATTATTTATTATTTTTTATTATTTTATTATTATTATTAATTTTTTATTATTATTATTTATTATTATTATTATTATTATTATTATTATTATTATTATTATTATTAATTATTATTATTATTATTATTATTATTATTATTATTATTATTATTATTATTATTATTATTATTATTATTATTATTATTCATTATTATTATTATATTATTATTATTATTATTATTATTATTATTATTATTATTATTATTATTATTATTATTATTATTATTATTAGTATAGGTTTCAT
>SEYY01018670.1:140000-142500 GCA_009176605.1 Armadillidium nasatum | reverse complement strand
TGATGTATAATGGAAGCACGTTCATTTAATTGAATAACCTTTGACGAAATGATTCATTAAACCCTATTTGAAGAATAAAAGTGAAAGCAGCATATTTTGTTGACTCAAACAAGGCCTGCCTAAACGCTTTTTATCGCAGTAACAGATTTCTTAAATCCAGAGATGTATTTACGTGTTTGGCTTCAATGTATTGAATAGAAAAATACATGGAATTTTTGCGTATTCTTTCTACTGACCTGGGATTAGTTCTAACTTTCAAACTTGTGACTGACCAATACTGACTCCACATAGAGATATGTTTTCTTTAGCCACATGGAATTTGCTAAACTGAAAATATGGATATTTATTCCGACATTGAGGAGGAGCACTTTACAAACTCTTTGTCTTTTTATTTCGAAAGGCATTACTCGCAACTCTATAAATATAATGTTGTTGAGATGTCTTTGAAATAATTATCTGATTTCTCCAAGTTCTTAGAACAGAGAAAACGGCTGTTTCCACTGCCTCAAAAATCTCAAATCCTTCCCCCTCTCTCTGTATATATATATATATATATATATATATATATATATATATATATATATATATATATATATATATATATATATATATATATATATATATATATATATATATATATATATATATATATATATATATATATATATATATATATATATATATATATATATATATATATATATATATATATATATATATATATATATATATATATATATATATATATATATATATATATATATATATATATATATATATATATATATATATATATATATATATATATATATATATATATATATATATATATATATATATATATATATATATATATATATATATATATATATATATATATATATATATATATATATATATATATATATAAAACATGCATTTTAAAATTATCAATAACTCGATAATTATCCAACGTAGATAGTTCAAAGTTATACAAGAGCATAAATGATGGTTTATTTATATATGAGAAAATTTCAAATATTCTACCTTTATTTGTTGATTTTTGATAATTTTTTTTCCAAGCTATAAAAAAAGCTTAATGTCCATTGTTTTATTTCAGAAATTTATATTCTTGAGATAATGCCTTTCACCGAAGAAGTTAAAATTCTTATTAAACATTATAGGAAGCGGGCGTCCCGTTTAATGCTTGAAGTTTCATCAATTTTCTTTAGCAGCATGTCTAAACCCTCTAAAGTCTATCCTTTGTGAGAAAATTCACGTAATAATTTCATTCTGCCATACTTCTTCTCCATTTGATAATGTTTAATAAGAATTTTATCTTCTTCGGTAAAAGGCATTATCTCAAGGATATAAATTTCTGAAATAAAACAATGGAAATTAAACTTTTTATATAGCTTGAAAAAAAAATCATCAAAAATCAACAAATAAAGGTAGAATTTTTTAAATTTTTTCAAATATAAATAAACCATTAATTTTGCTCTTACCAAATTTAGAACAATCTACGATGGATAATTATAGAGTTATTCATTATTCACGAATGTAAAACTAGTTTTCATTTTTCATATCGAACTTTTCAGTTTGGTAAATCGATTCTTCAGTTCTGAAAAGAGAATTTTTCAATCCAGTAAATTGGGTCTTCAGATCTGCCGATCGAGTGTTTCATTCTAGTATATCAAATTTTTCATTCTTATAAATCAGAGTCTTCAGTCTTTCAAATCAAATCATCAACTAAAGAAAATCAATCTTTAAGTACTATTAACTGAATCGTATTTCACTGTTGCAATTCTTCTTTAAGTTCTGCAAATCGAGTCTTTTAGCGAATTAAGTCGCAGTAGAGTGTGAGAGTGTTCAGGTGTCTGTGTGTTTGTGCTTGTGCTTGTGCCTGTGTTTGTGTTTGTGTTTGTGTCTGTGTAATTAATTTTCACTTACCATAACTTTATTCAGATTCATTTTGTAAAAAAATTTTAAATTTTCTTTTAATTAACATATATATATATATATATATATATATATATATATATATATATATATATATATATATATATATATATATATATATATATATATATATATATATATATATATATATATATATATATATATATATATATATATATATATATATATATATATATATATATATATATATATATATATATATATATATATATATATATATTATATATATATATATATATATATATATATATATATATATATATATATATATATATATATATATATATATATATATATATATATATATATATATATATATATATATATATATATTATATATATATAATATATATCTTTTGTGGAGAAAGGGAATGAAAAATCCTAATTGAAAATAGACCAAAGCTTTCGAAATATTTTAAAATATTTTAAAAATCATAAAATGGCATTACTTTAAAAGAAAAAAAAAGAAAGAAATAAAGATAAAAAAAAGTTGAATAGAGAATATAAATAAAAGAATATAAATGCATTTAATATGTTTCAT
>SEYY01018670.1:132500-135000 GCA_009176605.1 Armadillidium nasatum | reverse complement strand
GTGCGCAACGATGTTGTCTGTTCTCGTGTTTCTAATTTGGAGTCTTCTGAATTCTCTACCTTATGGCTTAAACTTTCTTGCAACTCTACAACTAAATTTATCTGTTCTGTCTACTTATCTCCTAACTCTACAGACTATCCAAAATTCTTCGACTATCTTAACTCCAAAATAGAACACATTCTTTCTTCTTCTCCCTTCTCCGAAATCATCATATTAGGTGATTTCAATGTTCACCACCGCCAATGGCTTTCATCTAGTTCTCACGATCCAGCTGGTGAACTCGCCTTCCAATTTTCTATCCAGAACAACCTTGAGCAGTTGGTGCATCTCCCTACCCGTATCCCTGATCGCCTTGGTGATGAACCCAACATACTTGATCTTTTCCTAACTTCTTATCCTTCTCCTTACACTGTTAAACTCTTTCCTCCTCTGGGTTCATCCGATCACCTTCTTATCTCTGTATCTTGTCCTGTCTCTTCAAGTCTTCCGCAAGAACGGCCCCCGCCTTCGGCGAGGAGACGTTTCTGGCATTTCGGTGCCACTAACTGGTCTGACTTGCGGTTGTACTTTCTCTGATTTTCCATGGAATGATTACTGTTTCCGTGGGAGGGGTCCCTCTGAGTGTGCTGAGCGCATAACCGAGGTGATTCTCTCTGGCATGGAGGCGTACATTCCATATTCTTTCCCTTCTACTAAACCTAACAAACCTTGGTTTAACTCTGCTTGTTCTCGTGCTATCCGCCACAGGGATGCTGCCTTCAGGGATTACCGTCGTCTTCAAACTCCAGAAACTCATGCATCTTATATTTCATCCCGGAATCGTGCAAAATCTATTCTCCGTAATACTAAAAACTCCTTTCTCCGCTCAAAATGCAACAATCTTTCTGGCTCTACATCCTCACGCCCTTTCTGGCATTTTGCAAAAAATGTCAACTCTAACTTTGCTTCTTCCTCTTTCCCTCCTTTAGTATCTTCTGACGGTACAACTGCCGTTTTGCCTTCCTCTAAAGCTGAACTCTTCGCTCAAACTTTTGCCTCTAATTCAACCTTAGACGATTCCGGAGCTGTTCCTTCTCCTCAACCCCCTCCAACTCATTTATGCCTAAAATTGTAATTTCTTCTAAAGACGTTATTTCTGCTCTCTCTGAGCTTAACACTAAGAAGGCGTACGGTCCTGATGGTATCCCTCCTGTGGTTCTCAAAACTTGTGCTTCCGAGCTTGCACCCTGCCTTGGTAAACTTTTTCGTCTATGTCTTTCTACTTCAACCTTCCCTTCTTGCTGGAAACGTGCGCTCATTCAGCCTGTGCCGAAGAAGGGGGACCCCTCTCAGCCCTCTAACTATCGTCCAATTTCTTTAACCTCCGTTCTTTCTAAAGTTTTCGAATCTATCCTTAACAGGAAGATTTGGAAACATCTCAATTCTTCTAATCTTATCTCTGATCGCCAGTATGGCTTTCGTAAGAAACGCTCTACTGGTGATCTCCTTTCCCTTCTCTCTGACTCTTGGTCCTCCGCTCTTCGGCATTTCGGTGAATCTTTTGCTGTTGCGCTAGACATATCGAAAGCTTTCGATAGAGTCTGGCACAAAGCTTTGATTTCCAATCTTCCCTCCTTCGGAATCTATCTTTCTCCTCTGTGGCTTTCTCTATTATTTCCTTTCTGGTCGTTCTATAGCAGCTGTTGTAGACGGCCACCGTTCATCCTTTAAATCTATTAATAGTGGAGTTCATCAAGGAACACTTTTTTTGCTTTTCATTAATGACCTTCTCTCTATTACTTCATCTCCTATCCACTCCTATGCTGATCACTCCACAATTCATTACTCTTTTCACTTTCAAAAAAAAAACCCATCCCAACAAGCAGTTAATAGACCCAAGGAGGGTAGCCTTGGAGCAACTAACCTCTGATCTATCTCACATTTCAAATTGGGGCAGAGAAAACATGGTTGTTTTCAATGCCTCAAAAACTCAATTCCTCTATCTCTCTACTCGACACAATCTTCAACACAACTACGATATCTTCTTCGAAAACACGCAACTCAAACCTTCATCCGTCCTTAATATTCTTGGTGTTTCTTTTTCTCGTGATCTTTCGTGGAAAGATCACATTACTTCTCTTTCTAAACAAGCTTCTAAGAGGTTAGATGTTCTGAGACGCCTTCAGAACTTATTCACACCATCCCAGTTGCTTGCTCTTTATAGGGGTGTGGTTCGGTCCCGTATGGAGTAAGCCTCACACGTCTGGGGTGGTTCAACTTATACAGCTCTCCTTGAAAAAGTGGAGCCTAGGGCTTTTCGTCTTATCATCTCTCCTACTCCAGTTTCTTTCTGTCTGTCGAATTACTGCGTCACTTTCTCTATACTATCGTTATTACAACGGACACTGCTCTTCTGAATTATCTCGTCCCATACTTCCTCCTTTGATAAGACCTCGTGCGACACGTCTTTCTGCACTTTCATCCCTTCTTTGTTCAACTCTCTGACCCCAAACTTAACCGC
>SEYY01018670.1:122500-125000 GCA_009176605.1 Armadillidium nasatum | reverse complement strand
ATGGTACTATATATATATATATATATATTTATATATATATATATATATATATCTATATATATATATATATATATATATATATATATATATATATATATATATATATATATATATATATATATATATATATATATATATATATATATATATATATATATATATATATATATATATATATATATATATATATATATATATATATATATATATATATATATATATATATATATATATGATTGTATTAGTAAAGAGAGAAGGAAGAGCAGAAACTAAACCCCAACCTTTAAAAATGGTCTCTCTGTAATAACTTCAAGTATTAAAGTTAAAAGACTGTGAGGTAATAGGATTACTGAATTGAAGATAGAATGAGAATGAAGAGAATAAAATAAATACATTCATATCAAATGAAGGAAAAAGAAAAACTCTCCAACTCGGATTTATTTTTTTTCTTCACTTATAAAGAAGAACCTTTTTTGATATGATTACTTCGTTTCCTCTTTGATAAATTTTCAATTTTTTTTCACCTTCGAAACGAAATAATTCTTTCACAAAAGCCAAATTTTCGGTTTCCTTCAGTTTGATTTGCTTTTGTCCAAATATTTGAACTTCCTTTGATCTTTGCGTGGGGCAAAAATGCATCCGAACGGCCAAGGGCGAAATCTGGTTTGTGGCATTCAGAATATTTCGAAAAATAAAAAAAAGAATGGAAGGAAGGAAATGGGAAACAGGGAAAGATCGAAATAAAGAAAGGAAGAAGGAAAGAAAGAAGAAAAATGATGAAACAGAAAGATACAAGGAAAATTAAAGAAAGCTGTCAGAGTTAATTAAACTTTTTTAAGACACTTTTACTTCACTATGCTGAAATATTTTCAAGCTTCGTTATACTTTTTAATACTAACAAACATATCTATAATAATATATATAATACTATATATATATATAATATATATATATATATATATATATATATATATATATATATATATATATATATATATATATACATATTATATTTCAGCTCCCGTTCGAAATGTTAAAGTAATTGTAGGAGAAACAGCTAACCTACCTTGTGACGTCAGACCACGTGATGCAGAAGACTTGCCTCAGCTGGTAATGTGGCTTAAAGATGGCATACATACGCCCCTCTTTAGGTAAGTAAAGCTGACTAGTTTAGTAATAGTAATAATAATAATAATAATTATATTATTATTATTATTATTATTATTATTATTTTTATTATTATTATTATTATTATTATTATTATTATTATTATTATTATTATTATTATTATTATTATTATTATTATTATTTATTATTATTATTATTATTATTATTATTATTATTATTATTATTATTATTATTATTATTATTATTATTATTATTATTATTATTATTATTATTATTATTATTATTATTATTATTATTATTTTATTATTTTAATTTATATTTTTATTATTTTTTTTATTTAAATTTTTTTTTTATAATTCTTTTATTTTATTTTTATTTCCACTTTTATTTATATAATTTTTATTTTTATTACTTTTATTTTATATACTTTTTTCTTATTTTTATTTTCATTATTTTAATTTTTATTTTTGCTTTAATTTTGATTATTTTTATTTTTATAATTTTTATTTTTACTTTATTTCTATAAAATGTACAGTACATATATATATATATAATAATATATATATATATATATATATATATATATATATATATATATATATATATATATATATATATATATATATATATATATATATATATATATATATATAATATATATATAAAATTTAAAATTTCGAAATTTTAAATATTTTTTTCTTGTGAATGTGAAAAAGAAACCTTAATTTTCAATAAAGTTTCAAAAACTTAATAAAAAGAGTCTAAATAATGACCAAATTAATTGAACAAATTTTATAAAATGAAATCTTTCACTAATAAAAACTTTTAAATCTTAAATTTTATTATTTTAAGAGCAATGAAAGCCTACATTAATCCCACTAAAGGTTTCCTAACAGGATCAATTTAAATCCTATTTAAACTGCATCAAAATTAGTCAAACCAGAGTTCTGCGTGTATATATATATATATATATATATATATATATATATATATATATATATATATATATATATATATATATATATATATATATATATATATATATATATATATATATATATATATATATATATATATATATATATATATATATATATATATATAATTTTATTTCGTAAGAGTGAGTGAAATATAATCAATAGCATAATTTTCAATTGCTAATGAGATATTGATGACACAAAAATGAAAATTTAAATCGATGTCTTTTTATATTTAACTTTATTTGGAGAATGTCGAAAGTTGTTTGCAGTTTCGACCAAAAGACTCCATTCGATGACCAACCAATTTAGAATCGAATATCGCGAGGCACTTCAAGCAACTTATTCCTCTTCTAATATTTACTTTCGTTCAGCATTATTTATATGTAATAATG
>SEYY01018670.1:102500-105000 GCA_009176605.1 Armadillidium nasatum | reverse complement strand
ACATAAAACAAATATATGAAAAATTTAATAAAAAAAATAAAAAAAAAAAAAAAAAAAAAAAAAAAAAAAAAGGTATATATATATATATATATATATATATATATATATATATATATATATATATATATATATATATATATATATATATATATATATATATATATATATATATATATATATATATATATATATATATATATATATATATATATATATATATATATATATATATATATATATATATATATATATATATATATATATATATATATATATATATATATATATATATATATATATATATCAGCCAAAAATAAAACACTGTTGACCACGTCACACATCCGGGTTTCCCACAATAAGATTGATGAAAAGAGACGAAACATTTCTCCTTCTCACATTAATAAATGCTGCTTTTGCTATTTCTCATTAGCCATTTAACAGGGACGTCTCCCATCAACTAAGATTTCAAATAAAACCGTGGAGGTTGGGTTGTTGTTGCTGGATGACTTGCCATAGCAGAGATAAATTAAATAAAATAAAAATGCCATTAGAAGTGGTCCTCCTTCTGCTATTAAAAATATGAGCAGGAAGTAGTTCCTGAATGACTTTTCACCGACTACACCAACCTTTGACACGTCCACAATAAGTCCCGAGATCTCCCTTTCACTTGAAAATTATTCTCATTGCCATATTCTTCAATCTGTTCTCAATCTCCCAGTTGAATTCTATCAACTGAACTCTATCCTTCATCAAAATTTTCCAACGCTTTGGTCCAGACCACCTTTATTAACATTAATCCATTTTCCGGTGGAATTCTCCACCTACAACATTTGCTTAACTGTCCCATCCATGAGCCTTCACATGCCTTTTGGCGGCGGTGGCGGTGGCGGTGGCTGTAGCCGAGGCGGCGGCGGTCATAACTCCTTTCCCCGTACGAGCGTATTCGTCTTTCACATTGAATTGAAATTTCTAAATGATTTCTATAATTATCCTTTTAAAGTTAGGATAAACCTTCTTGATAAGGCAAAGGACACCCAGAGGGGGATAATTTATCTTTATGTATCAGCTGATAGTGTGAGCCGTTTTTTTTCTGTTCACTTACTCTGATATATATATATATATATATATATATATATATATATATATATATATATATATATATATATATATATATATATATAATATATATATATATATATATATAGTTTATGTGCAATGAAATAGGATTTAAAGTCTTGTTCCTTAATCACAGATGTGAAATTAAAACAGAGAGAGAGAGAGAGAGAGAGAGAGAGGCAGAGAAACAGAAAGACAAACAGACAAAATGATAAATAGAAAATGAGTGAAAGAAATGCTAAAGAGAGAGAAAGAGAGAAGAAAAAGGAAATAAGAAAAGTAGAATAAAGAGAGATATCCCATAGGATCTTTATTATTAGATCTTCATCTTGAATTTTGCTTTTAATTTATTCAATTAAAAGAGTTCGTTTCTTCCTCAAAATAATTAATTTATAATATGTGATATTTAATTATTTTCTTTTATATTTTCTCTCCTTCTCCATTTAATATATATATATATATATATATATATATATATATATATATATATATATATATATATATATATATATATTATATATATATAATATATATAATATATATATATGGAAGGTGCTCGAGGAACTGGCCTCTCGCATTCCTCCACCGTTGCGTCGTCCTCGTTGCATAAGGGGTGCCCTTCTTTCGCACCAGTTTTGTGTGGATGTAGGAAACCCCAGGCTGGCCCGTTGTGGTGCCTCCTTCTTTCCAGCCACCTCTGTTCTGTGGAACTCTCTACCTTCATCTATTTTTCCTCCTGTATTTAATAATCCTCTCTTCAAGGCTTCCGTCTGTGCCCACCTGAGGGATGTGCGTTGGGTCTGTGTTTGAATGTTTTTTTTTGTGTGTGTGTGTGTGCCACCTCCTTGAAAAGGGCTATGCCCGTGAGTGGGGGTGTTCTGTAATAATATATATATATATATATATATATATATATATATATATATATATATATATATATATATATATATATATATATATATATATATATATATATATATATATATATATATATATATATTATTTATTACAACCTTTCCCACAATCGTGAGGTGGTATCTATCGCAGGCCCCATCAATTCCCACGTTCACCCCTCACTAATCTTTTCCACTCATTCCTATCCTCTATCAGTAGCACACCCTCCTCCCAGGTTATCCCTCTGTCCATTAACAACTCCTTGACACCACTCATCAAACTTCCTCTCGGTCTCCCCTGTCTCTCACATCCTCCATTTCTGATACAAACACATTTTTTACCATTCTCTCTTTATTCATTCTTCAAACATGACCAAAACATATAAGCACACTCTGTTCAGCTCTTCCAACAAAGCTCCTTCTCCAACCACACATTTCCTGTATTCTAGCATTCATAACTCTCTCCCTTCTAATAATACCTCAAAGCGCCC
>SEYY01018670.1:95000-97500 GCA_009176605.1 Armadillidium nasatum | reverse complement strand
AGAAAGTCTTAAAAAGCAAAACTTTTGTCCTATTGAAAGTATCATATCTTTTTTTAAGTTATTTCTATCGTTATTGTGCAATTATCCTGTAGTTTGAACTGTTTGTATTCATGAAATTCTATTTTCTCTTTTGCTTTTTCAGTTACAAATAGAAAACAATTCCATTCCTCTTTCCCATCTTCTGTTTTATTAATCATCAGAGTCCTCTTTCTGTTCTGTTAACCGGACTCCTCTTTATGTTCTGTTAATCAGATTCTTTTTCTGTTCTGTTAATCAGACTCTTCTTTCTGTTCTGTTAATCGAACTCCTCTTTCTGTTCTGTTAATTAAACTTAGTTTTATGTTCTGTTAACCGGACTCCTCTTTATGTTCTGTTAATCAGATTCTTTTTCCTGTTCTGTTAATCGAACTTCTTTTCTGTTCTGTTAATCGAACTCCTGTTTCTGTTCTGCTAATCAAATCAAACTTATTTTTCTGTTCTGTCAACCGGACGGCCCTTTCTATCTTTTTCACTTAAGTCATTTTAATTTTAGGATTCAACATTCGGTCTCCGTAATTTTCCTAAAGGGAAAGGGGAACATTAATAAGCTTCTTACTGTGGTATTTATTACTTTCCGAAAGAATTTCAATTAGTTAACAATGATTAATTACATTCAGAGTATGGTATAACCTGTGAAATTAATTTTATTATATGGAAACTCGTTCTCGGTTAGCTTTACCATGAGGATACTTTCAAAAGACAAGCTTTAAGATTAAATAATATCTCAATTTATATTCTACATACTTAGCGTCCACCAAATGAGACTTCCTCTGTATTTATAAACGGACAGCCTCTTTCAACGAGTCTCACTTCTGAGTACTGTCTAATCTTAGTGTTATTATATCTTAGCATTGTCTCATCTTAGAACTGTCACTATGATTTAAAGATTATTAGAATTCTTTTCTTGCTTCACCTTGACAACGAGGCATCTGTTTGACAAACTTTAAAAAACTTTTATTTTAACTCTCATTGCATTTTATAGAGAGAGAGAGAGAGAGAGAGAGAGAGAGAGAGAGAGAGAGAGAGAGAGAGAGAGAGAGAGAGAGAGAGAGAGAGAGAGAGAGAGAGAGAGAGAGAGAGGGAGAGAGAGAGAGAGAGTGAGAGAGAAAAAGAAAGAGAGAGAGGGAAAGAGAGAGAGAGACAAAGAGAGAGGCAAAGAGAGAGAGAGAAAGAGAGAGAGAGAGAGAGCTTTAACAAACATAAGATTAATAAATCAGAATCCACATGAAACATTTTATTAGGAAAGAGGCAGAAGCTTTTATGAAGTTTTTGCAATCAAATTTTGAAATATTTTATACTCTTGTCGAACTCTGAATTCCATTGAAATAGTAATGTTATTTATGTAAGGCAGCATCACCAATGCCTATCTAGAATCAACATCAAATCTGCAATCTATTTCAAAAAGTAATATATATATTATATATATATATATAATATATATATATATATATATATATATATATATATATATATATATATATATATATATATATTATATATATATAATGATTATATAAGGTATAGATTTCAAAAGAATCTCATTAACCTGGCTCAAGTTTATTATAAGAGAAGGAAATTATTATAATTAAGCAAGTTAGAAATGTCAAATGGAAACTACATTGTTTTATTTCAGATTGAAATCATAATATAATTAAGGAGCTTTGTCAGTTCTTTAATGCTACGATACATAAAACATATGATGCCAAGTTATTTAATTGCATAAAATTATGTAATGGATTAAGCATAAATACATTTCATATATATATATATATAATATATATATATATATATATATATATATAATATATATATATATATATATATATATATATATATATATATATATATATATTATATATATATATAATATATATATATATATATTATATATATATATATATATATATATATATATATTATATATATATATATATATATATATATATATATATATATATATATATATATATATATATATATATATATATATATATATATATATATATATATATATATATATATATATATATATATATATATATATATATATATATATATATATATATATATATATATATATATATATATATATATATATATATATATATATATAATATATATATATATATATATATATATATATATATATATATATATATATATATATTATATATATATATATATATATATATATATATATATATATATATATATATATATATATATATATATATATATATATATATATATATATATATATATATATATATATATATACTATATATATATATATATATATATATATATATTATATATATATATATATATATATATATATATATATATATATATATATATATATATATATATATATATATATATATATATATATATATATATATATATATATATATATATATATATATATATATTATATATATATATATATATATATATATAT
>SEYY01018670.1:80000-90000 GCA_009176605.1 Armadillidium nasatum | reverse complement strand
ATGATAATGATGATGGTGATGATGATGATCATGAATGCTATCATTTCATTATTATTGTCATTTTTATTATTATTAATATTATTATTATTATTATTATTATTATTATTATTATTATTATTATTATTATTATTATTATTATTATTATTATTATTATTATATTATATTATATTCTCATTATTATTATTATTATTATTATTATTATTATTATTATTATTATTATTATTATTATTATTATTATTATTTTTATAATTATTATTATAATTATCATTATTATACAGTTATTATAGAAATATAATTATAATTTTTGTTGTTATCATTCTTATTTTTCTTCTTCTAATTATTATTATTATTATTATTATTATTATTATTATTATTATTATTATTATTATTATTATTATTATTATTATTATTATTTTTAGAATTATTATTAAAATTATAATTATTTATATTATTATTATTGTTATGATTGTTGTTGTAGTTTTTCCATTATTATTATCATAATTACTATTATTATTTTTATTACAATTATTATTGTTATTATTATTTTTATAATTATTATTATTGTTACCATTATCATTATTACCATTATCATTGTTATTATTATTATTGTTGTTATTATTATTATTATTGTTTTTATAATTATTATTATTATAAATATTATTAGCGGTAGTAATAGGAGTAGCAGTACCTGTATTATTGCAGTTAATGGAAAATGTCATAAATTTCAGTACAAAATTCTTTGGCATCTTTAGTTAAATCTAAAATTTGACATGTCACATATATATATATATATATATATATATATATATATATATATATATATATATATATATATATATATATATATATATATATATATATATATATATATATATATATATATATATATATATATATATATATATATATATATATATATATATATATATATATATATATATATATATATATATATATATATATATATATATATATATATATATATATATATATATATATATATATATATATATATATATATATATATATATATATATATATATATATATATATATATATATATATATATATATATATATATATATATATATATATATATATATATATAAAATCATTATTTGGTGTGAGTTGCTATTATGAATTTAGATTGAAATTTTAAAGAAAAGAAAGGTGAGGAGCTTCAGAAATAAAATATTGCTTCTTTTTTGCTTGTATTCTTCAAATTTCACTTAAAAAATAATTTTTACTTTTTTCATTTCCTGATTTTAAGCGTTTATTTATTAAAAATAAATCTGATTTTGATTGATTGGCAACTCCAAGGAAAGAATTTGGCATTTTTAAAAAAAAAATTATAAAAAAAAAAATGATTGAATGGTTTTAAATTTGAAATTGTTTAAGTTTTGGCGAAGAGGGGAAGATTTAAACATTTATGCTCATATTATTATTAATGAACATTAATTAATGTAATAGAGGGATTAATAATCAATATTATGAATAAGAATAATAATGGAAAAAAAAAAAAAAGAGACAATTTCAAAAACAAAAAATAAAATATAAAAGTTATGAATTTCAAGTAATATCTATCTGAAAATGAACAATATATATATATATATATATATATATATATATATATATATATATATATATATATATATATATATATATATATATATATATATATATATATATATATATATATATATATATATATATATATATATATATATATATATATATATATATATATATATATATATATATATATATATATATATATATATATATATATATATATATATATATATATATATATATATATATATATATATATATATTATATATATATATATATATATATATATATATATATATATATATATATATATATATATATATATATATATATATATATATATATATTATATATATATATATATATATATATATATATATATATATATATATATATATATATATATATATATATATATATATATATATATATATATATATATATATATATATATATATATATATATATATATATATATATATACGCCTCGCATATCTGGGGTGGGTCCACACACACAGCTCATCTTGAAAAGGTGGAGTCTAGGGCTTTTCGTCTTATCAACTCTCCTGCTCTTACTAACTCTCTCCAATCTCTTTCTTCCCGTCGAATTGTTGCGTCACTCTCTCTTTACTATCGCTATTACAACGGACATTGCTCTTCTGAACTCTCACGTCGCATACCTCCTCCATTGAGAAGGGCTCGTGCGACACGTCTTTCTACACAGTCTCATCCTTTCTCTGTCCAACTCTCCGACCCCAGACTTAACCGCTATGCTCAATCTTACATGTACTCTACTGGTAAAGTCTGGAACACACTTCCTTTATCTGTTTTCCCAACTTCCTTTGACTTGCACACTTTTAAACGCCGTGTATCGGGTCACGTCGGCCATTAGCGACCCCGAATCTGATTGCTTCCCAACTCCGGTGGATATTGGTAGGCCTTGGGCCTTTGCCCACCGGAGGAGATATAAAAAAAAATATATATATATATATATAATAAAATATAATATATATATATATATATATATATATATATATATATATATATATATATATATATATATATATATATATATATATATATATATATATATATATATATATATATATATATATATATATATATATATATATATATATATATATATATATATATATATATATATATATATATATATATATATATATATATATATATATATATATATATATATATATATATATATATATATATATATATATATATATATATATATATATATATATATATATATATATATATATATATATATATATATATATATATATATATATATATATATATATATATATATATATATATATATATATATATATATATATATATATATATATATATATAGGCACAAGTCCTTTTGAGGAAGCCATTTCTGAAAAAAAAATGGAAAATATCCAAAATCGTAGAAATGGAAAAGTAGTCGACAATATCATCATCACTCACGGGTCGGGGGTACGGGGGGCAGAGCCCCCCGTAGACATATGCTGGGTATAATACCCAATTTAAGTTTTTTAGCCCAAAAATTCTCGTAAAAAACCATTTTTTAAAACATCTTACTTTGAACCCCAGTAAAAATTTTGTGGATCCTCAAATTGCACCTTACACCCAAAATATAGAGGCTACTTGGAGTTTACTTAAATATAAAAATTAAAAAAGTATATATATATATATATATATATATATATATTTTTTTAATTATTTTCAATTTTTTTTCAGAAATGGCTTCCTCAAAAGACTTGACCTATATATATACTATATATATATATATATATATATATATATATATATATATATATATATATATATATATATATATATATATATATATATATATATATATATATATATATATATATATATATATATATATATATATATATATATATATATATATATATATATATATATATATATATATATATATATATATATATATATATATATATATATATATATATATATATATATATATATATATATATATATATATATATATATATATATATATATATATATATATATATATATATATATATAAGTTCGTAATGAAGAAAAAGGAAAAATTAATTCAAATAAATACATCATAATTATAAAAGATAAGAAGACTTCTTGGCTTTAAAGTTGCAAGAGAAATGAAAATATGATTTAGATCTTTTTTGTTCTAACAATTATGAATTATGATAAAGTTTGTCTTTGAACAAATGTCAAAAAAAAGGAAAATAATCAAGAATGTTCTCTTAAAATAATCGCTAGAATGAAAAAAAGGAAAGCAAAACACGGCAGGCTTTTGCTGGATCTGAAATCTAGATGCCTCTGCAGTATATATATATATATATATATATATATATATATATATATATATATATATATATATATATATATATATATATATATATATATATATATATATATATATATATATATATATATATATATATATATATATATATATATATATATATATATATATATATATATATTATATATATATATATATATATATATATATATATATATATATATATATATATATATATATATATATATATATATATATATATATATATATATATATATATATATATATATATATATATATATATATATATATATATATATATATATATATATATATATATATATATATATATATATATATATATATATATATATATATATATATATTTCTTCATTTCACAAAAAAGGGTTTTAATCTTGTCAGTGGGACTGACATTTAAGCACAAAACTCTTTCTAGAAGAGCTATCCAGAAAATCGTATCTTATTTGTACTCTCAACTGCCATCTTCTTCCAACTGATCCCTAAACTCTTACTTCCAAACCTGTCCAGAAGGTCAAAGGAATTGTGTCACGCGGCAGAATAAAAAAAAAAACAGATTTAAAATATATATATGTATATATATATATATATATATATATATATATATATATATATATATATATATATATATATATATATATATATATATATATATATATATATATATATATATATATATATATATATATATATATATAAATAGCTTGGATTAGGCAACAGGGTTGGATCATGCGAGGACAGTTTTTGCTCGCTTTGCGAATATGTAGCCCACGTTTTTTGGATTGCGAGCTGAACTTTATTAAGAAGAATTTTCTAATCTTGAAATATCCAATGTATATAATAAAAAGGGCATTAAAGGAGGAGAAATGAATGTTTTAAGCTCCAAGGAAGAAAGAATCTTTTAATATGAAGAATATTTTAGTTTATCCTGGTGACATGAACAATATTAAAGAGTTTAAAAGATATGTTCCCAAAGGTATATATTTGGAACACTCTGTACCTTGTACGTTGAAAAAGATTCTGAAACCTATATTGAAAGAAAAAAATGAAAATATGGGTGTTTATGAAATAAAATGTAGAAATTTTAATAAAATATGTATTGGAGAGACGACAGATTTTAAAAGACGTAAATATCAACATTCATACAGTTTTAGAATTGATGATCAGAATTCTGCATTAACACATCACAAAAGAAATGAGAATCATCTTATAATTGCAATTGTTCAAGATAACATTTCAAGAAAATTATTAGAATCATTCATTATTAATAATACAGATAACATTAATAATAGCATAGGAACCTTTTACTTGGATTCAATATCAAATAACATTTTAAAGGATGTTCCAACATTTAAAAAGATACTTTTTACTGTTTCGGATTAGTTTTTTGACATAATTGCCAGTTTTTTTTAAATTTATTTAGCTATTTAGTTATTTTTTGAATATTTTTTTTTTTTTTTTTTTTTTTTTTTTTTTTGCCCTTTGTTTCTTCATTCTCTTAATTAATTCGCTTGAATAAGGTAGTCATGATATGGCTTCGAAAGCTAACGTTCATTTGTTATTTTCTCTTCTTTCAGTTTTTTAATTGTTTTAATTAGGTTAATTATATTAAATTTTTTTTACGTAATATTTTGATGTTTGTATTTTTATATATATATATATATATATATATATATATATATATATATATATATATATATATATATATATATATATATATATATATATATATATATATATATATATATATATATATATATATATGTATCAGTATTTTAATATCACGTTTTTAATTCAAGCATTTTTATTAAAGATGGTAAATTAAATATGAAAATTGATGATAAATGTTTAATTGAATTTAAAATTAATATTTTGTGTTTATCACCATTTGTTGAATATGAGCCAAAATTGATGCCAATTTGTCATTTTTAATTAATGGCATTTTTATTATATACAAGTTCATTCACGTTGAAACGTTCATTTACATATCTCCAATTAATAATATTGCCTCCTTTATACAGTACACAAGCACACATTCGCATATATATATATATATATATATATATATATATATATATATATATATATATATATATATATATATATATATATATATATATATATATATATATATATATATATATAAATATATATAAGATAGATAGATAGATAGATAGATAGATAGATAGATAGATAGATAGATAGATAGATAGATAGATAGATAGATAGATAGATAGATAGATAGATAGGTAAAAAGAAAGAGAGTTAGAAAAGCATTAAAAGTTATATTGAAAATTTTTCTCAAATTGACTTTTTTTTATCATTTTTATCATTTTCAATTAAACAATTATCCTTTACTTTTTTGGCCAGTGCCTCTGATAATAATCATGACCAGGAAGAGTGTGTGAAAGGGTAACAAAAAACATTTATTCATTTTAATTTAAAATAAATGAAATAAAAAATATATTCCTTAAGATACTGTATAAAATATTCATTTTTAATTTGCTTTCCGTTTTAAAACATTTTAAAAATTTTGGAGGAAAAATTTTGCCTTAACCCTTTTTCCTTGAAATTTGATTTTATGTATTTCATTATTATTAATAATAATAGTAATAACAATAAAAATAGTAGACGTAGTAATAATAATAATAATAATAATAATAATAATAATAATAATAATAATAATAATAATAATAATAATAATAATATAATAATAATAATAATAATAATAATAATAATAATAATAATAATAATAATAATAATAATAATAATAATAATAATAATAATAATAATATAATAATAATAATAATAATAATAATAATAATAATAATAATAATAATAATAATAATAATAATAATAATAATAATAATAATAATAATAATATAATAATAATAATAATAATAATAATAATAATAATAATAATAATAATAATAATAATAATAATAATAATAATAATAATAATAATAATAATAATAATAATAATAATAACTTAAAATGTTTGACAAAGATGAAATTTAATTTTTACATTATATACCCAAAATAAAACATCAAAAATTTTATTAATTAAAAAAATATGTAAACATATAAAATATGATAAATGAGAGAAAGCAGAAAATCACTGAAAAAAACTAATCCTAACTTTGTTTTCTTCTCTTTTCGTTATTGTAACTTAATTGCCGTTAAGATTTTCGGTATTTTTTCATGTTTTTTTCGTTTTTAACTGGTTTTAATCGTTTCTCTTTCGATATTTCTTCTCATTTTTTCTTCTGTTTCATTCTGTATCCTTTTCTGATTCTGTTACGCTACTACCTCTCCCTTAATTCCACTCAGTTTTTCACATTGTTTTGTGTCTGTCTGTCTTTCTTTAACTCTCTCTCTCTCTCTCTCTCTCTCTCTCTCTCTCTCTCTCTCTCTCTCTCTCTCTCTCTCTCTCTCTCTCTCTCTCTCTCTCTTTGTTTGTTTCTTTCTTTCTTTCTCTCTTAGATTCTCTTTCTCCTCTGCTTTTTCATTTCTCTCATTTTAAGTTCATATTTGCCATTATGAAAGTCCTCTGTATTAATAACGTACTTTTGAGTTTGAATAAAACCCCCCAAGATTTTTTAATTAAGACTTGAAGCGACGAATTTTAAAGGCTCTCGCGGTCTCCTCTCTTGTTATCGTCTTAACTTCATAACCACTCGATTGGCAAATCTTTCTAAAAGCACGACTCTTTCTCTACTTTCATCTTTTATTATATCATTTATTTTAATTTTTTTATATTTCTTTGATTTTAATATAAAAATAAGAAAAATACAGAAAATGAATATAAAATCTATAGTTCTGGTTGAATAAAATATTAAAAATTTCGAAATGTTATTTTTCCATATTTTTGTTTTATTTTTTTTTTTTTTTTTTTTTTTTTTTTTATATATTATTATATATATATATATAATATATATATATATATATATATATATATATATATATATATATATATATATATATATATATATATATATATATATATATATATATATATATATATATATATATATATTCAAGAGCATGCTAATTACCTTTTTATGTTTCTTTATATATATTGTGTAATTTGACTCACATGAATTAATAATGACTTCAAGTCTACTAAAAATAAAAAAGGAATTGACCAATTATAATTTTATCATTTAGTATTAAAACATGTTCTTCATAATGTTTCGCAAGTTTTAGATAAAAAAAATAAATCAGTGAAATTATATATATATATATATATATATATATATATATATATATATATATATATATATATATATATATATATATATATATATATATATATATATATTTTTTTTTATGTCTCCTCCGGTGGGCAAAGGCCAGGAGGCCTACCAAATTCCACCGGAGTTGGGAAAGGTCTATAATCATGGTCGATGGTGGCCGACGTGTCCAGACACACGGCGTTTGAAAGTATGCAAGTCAAAGGAAGTTGGGAAAACAGATGAAGGGAGTGTGTTCCAGACTTTACCAGTAGAGTACATGTAAGACTGAGCATAGCGGTTAAGTCTGGGGTCGGAGAGTTGGACAGAGAAAGGATGAGACTGTGTAGAAAGGCGTGTCGCACGAGCTTCTTCTCAATGGAGGAGGTATGCGACGAGAGAGTTCAGAAGAGCAGTGTCCTGTTGTAATAGCGATAGTAAAGAGAGAGTGACGCAACAATTCGACGGGCAGAAAGAGATTGAAGAGAGTTAGTAAGAGTAGGAGAGTTGATGAGACGAAATGCCCTAGACTCCACCTTCTCTAAGGAGAGCTGTATGTGTGGAACCACCCCAGATGTGCGAAGCATACTCCATACAGGGGACGAACAACACCCCTATACAGAGCAAGCAACTGGGGTGGCG
The DNA here is from genome assembly GCA_009176605.1 of Armadillidium nasatum. Classification (NCBI taxonomy): domain Eukaryota; kingdom Metazoa; phylum Arthropoda; class Malacostraca; order Isopoda; family Armadillidiidae; genus Armadillidium; species Armadillidium nasatum. Next base: position 81,179 of record SEYY01018670.1, on the reverse strand, counting down.
TGAAGTAATTCTGAAGGCGCCTCAGAACACCCAACCTCTTAGAAGCTTGTTTAGAAAGAGAAGTAATGTGATCTTTCCAAGAAAGATCACGAGAAAAAGAAACACCAAGAATATTAAGGACAGATGAAGGTTTGAGTTGTGTGTTTTCGAAGAAGATATCATAGTTGTGTGGAAGATTGTGTCGAGTGGAGAGATGGAGGAACTGAGTTTTTGAGGCATTGAAAACAACCATGTTTTCTCTGCCCCAATTTGAAATACGGAGAAAGATCAGAGGTTAGTTGTTCCAAGGCTACCCTTCTCGAGTCTATCAACTGCTGTTGGGTGGGACGTTTTTCAAAATGGAAGGAATAATGAAGGGTGGAGTCATCAGCATAGGAGTGGATTGGAGATGAGGTGATGGAGAGAAGGTCATTAATGAAGAGTAGAAAAAGTGTTGGTGATAGTACAGAACCCTGAGGAACACCACTATTAATAGATTTAAAGGATGAACGGTGGCCGTCTACAACAGTTGCTATAGAACGACCGGAAAGGAAATTAGCGAGAAGATCACAGAGAGAAGGATAGATACCGAAAGAGGGAAGTTTAGAAATCAAAGCTTTGTGCCAGACTCTATCGAAGGCTTTCGATATGTCCAGCGCGACAGCAAAAGATTCACCGAAATGCCGAATAGCGGAGGACCAAGAGTCAGAGAGAAGGGAAAGAAGATCACCTAGTAGAGCGTTTCTTACGAAAGCCATACTGGCGATCAGAGATAAGATTAGAAGAATTGAGAGATGTTTCCAAATCTTCCTGTTAAGGATAGATTCGAAAACTTTAGAAAGAACGGAGGTTAAAGAAATAGGACGATAGTTGGAGGTTGAGAGGGGTCCCCCTTCTTCGGCACAGGTTGAATGAGCGCACGTTTCCAGCAAGAAGGGAAGGTTGAAGTAGAATAGACAAAGACGAAATAGTTTACCAAGGCAGGGTGCAAGCTTGGAAGCACAAGTTTTGAGAACCACAGGAGGAATACCATCAGGACCGTACGCCTTCTTAGTATTAAGCTCAGAGAGAGCAGAAATGACATCTTTAGAAGAAATTCTAATTTTAGGCATAATTGAGTTAGAGGGGGTTGAAGGAGGAGGAATAGCTCCGGAATCGTCTAAAGTTGAATTAGAGGCAAAAGTTTGAGCAAAGAGTTCA
>SEYY01018670.1:70000-72500 GCA_009176605.1 Armadillidium nasatum | reverse complement strand
ATATATAATATATATTATAATATATATATATATATATATATATATAATATATATATATATATATATAATATATATATAATATATATATATATATATATATATAAATCATTTATTTAACATTTATTTCAATTAATTAATTAAACATTAACAGAAAAACCAGTGATTGAAAATTACGGTTTTGTGGAAGATTATCATTATAATTACTGCATTATATATATATATATATATATATATATATATAATATATATATATATATATATATATATATATATATATATATATATATATATATATATATATATATTACTACACTAAGTCACACTGATAGTTATGGGTTACTTAAACCAGCAGATCTAGCTGTCTCGATATTTTCTGTTGCATAAGTAGTTCCCACATAACTTCTATATTTATGATAATAATAATAATAATAATAATAATAATAATAATAATAATAATAATAATAATAATAATAAATTTCTCTGCAACGTCTATAAGGTTATTGTCCGAGGAAAAAACAAGCCCCGCATCAAAGAGAATAAAGGGAGAGAAAAAGTGAGGGGGAAGGTAGGGGTCATTCCCCCTTTCCTGTGGCACATTTATGCCCAAAGCACCGTCTATTGTGCCAAGTTTTTTCCAACCTTTTAATCATGCGTAACAAAATGAAAGAAAGGAGAAAAAAATCGTTTGAGAAGCTTTTTTGATTTTACATGTAAGTAGATTTTACTCATTGCATCTAAGCTCCATAAATATTGCGATTTATTTGAGGGGAAATATATATATATATATATATATATATATATATATATATATATATATATATATATATATATATATATATATATATATATATATATATATATATATATATATATATATATATATATATGAATACGAAAATATTTTATTTCGTAAATTAGTAATAGTTATTTCATTTAAAACCAGAGCCACGGAGATGAATCCCTATCCACAAAGCTTTAATTTATTATATATATATATATATATATATATATATATATATATATATATATATATATATATATATATATATATATATATATATATATATATATATATATATATATATATATATATATATATATATATATATATATATATATATATATATATATATATATATATATATATATATATATATATATTTATGTATATATATATATATATATATATATAATATATATATATATATATATATATATATATATATATATATATATATATATATATATATATATTATATATATATATATATAATATATAGGGTTAAAAATGCAATAAACGTATTAAAAATATACAATGAAAAATTTCCATAAGTTGCATAATTATAAAGTTAAAAAAATGAAAACATTAAAATCGGAGGGTTTTGAACCCTATATTCGGTTCCCTTTTCAGGCAACTGTAATGACGAAATCAGGATTAAAATCTTCGTAATGAAATACGTCATCTCACAATGTCACCAACAATTTTTTATATAATATTATGTGTGACCGTGTCTATTGAAATTACACCTTATATATATATATATATAATATATATATATATATATATATATATATATATATATATAATATATATATATATATATATATATATATATATATATATAATTGTATATATGTATATATTACAATTTTATTTTTTGTTTCATTTCCAGTAGGGTTATATATTCATCTAAAATGACACATGTTCTTAGTGTCTGTCTATATATATACTATATATATATATATATATATATATATATATATATATATATATATATATATATATATATATATATATATATATATATATATATATATATATATATATATATATATATATATATATATTACTATTCGTTGAATCTTTTGCATTTGTGTTGATTTTATAGAAGTTTTTGAAAGAGTAAAGCATAATTTAGGTAATTTACAAATTCTCTCTCTCTCTCTCTCTCTCTCTCTCTCTCTCTCTCTCTCTCTCTCTCTCTCTCTCTCTCTCTCTCTCTCTCTCTAAGTTCTAGACCCTTATTTTTGAATTTTTTTTTCGATAGATCTATAGAAGCTATTGTGGACACTCAATGCTTTTTCTTTAAATCATTGATCTATTCTGTTTCCTAATCCAAGCTATTAATTTATAATATTAACTTATAACTTAAGACAATTAAATTTCTTAATGGTCAGTTTATCAATCTATTTCCTACCAACTCAAATTCTCATGACTCAACTTTGCAAAAATCTATTTTATTCTGAAAGGTACCTCACTCATCGTCAAATAACTGATTTTAAGAGAAGTCCGAGCGTATGTTATATTATGGTTGCTACTCGTACGTTCAATACAAAGGGAAAAAAAGGCATCTTGCTTTTTTTTATTTTCATTTTTTTTCATATTCTGCTCAAAATTTTGGCTTATCCTGAAAGTTAAGATGGGGAGCAAATACTGAAAATTATTTTTAGCAATGCAAAATCTAACAAAAACTGTGTGTGTTACAGTAGTATATTATCA
>SEYY01018670.1:60000-62500 GCA_009176605.1 Armadillidium nasatum | reverse complement strand
AAAATGAATAACTGGGTCAAACCACTGGTCCACATGAGCTGAAAATTTAACTGAATAATCTTAGCCCCAATTTCTTGCATTGGAAGGAATAGATTTTTAATATCGTCTAGAAAAAAAGTTATAAGCACTTGAAATTTTTTTTTTCAAAAATCGTACCCTTCTGGAGGAAAAAATTATTTAAAAAAAAAAACGCTATCAACTAATTTTTTATTTGTGGATATTGTTTAGAGGAGGGACAGGGCAACAACATTTATTTGGTGCATTATAAAATGCTATTTGTTTGAATCCAGATATAGCCTCTCAAACTTCCCAAATTTTTGAAATTTGGTCAAAAATGGACCTTTTTGAAGGATATATCTCGAAACCAACGAATCGCATCGAATAAAGTATATAGAAGAATTTGTAGCCCCACCCCTCCTTTATACATCCACAAAAATAAAAAATGTTATAGTTGTTTTTTTTTTTTTTAAATATTGTTTAAAAAGGTGGATTTTTTTTTCAAAAATATTTTTTTTCGATAGTTGGTGAGTTTTTGGCTTATAACATTTTTGCTATAACTCTGGGAACAAAAGTCTATTAAAAGTTTTTGTAGCCCATAGAATTTTTAATAAATAGTCCAATTTTCAGCTTATTTTAAAAAGTGGTTTGGCCCCGCCATTCTTTTGAAAAAGGGTCAAATTTCCCCCCCCCCAAAAAAAAAAACGAATAATCTTATAAAAAAACAAATAAATTTTATAAAAAAAATAAAAATAAAAATAGGTTTCCAAGTGTGCAAGTAAAAACTCGACTTTGGTTTATGTATAAAAAAAACTAACCTTTTAACCGTAATAGACTCGGAAAAACACTAGAAATGGTCTTTTCTTTCGGGTAAAAAAAAATCTATATACACTGAAAATTTCAGCAGAATCGGCTGAAAATTAAAAAAATTTTTTGAACTTGACTGTCCCTTTTGCCATTTTAACCCCGGCCGGCAAACCCCGGTTTTCCCTGATTTTTAGCCGGAGCCGGGGCCGGGGTCAGTAAAAATGGCCGGAGTTGGCCGGGGCCGGAGCTGGGACCGGGGCCCCAGTCGGTTCATATATATAATATATATATATATATATATATATATATATATATATAATATATATATAATATATAATTATATATATATATATTTATACTTAATATATTATATATATACTTTATATTTATAATATATATATATATATATATATATATATATATTATATATATATATTCTATATATATATATATATATATATATATATATATATATATATATATATATATATATATATATATATATATATATATATATATATATATATATAATATATATATATATATATATATATATATATATATATATATATATATATATATATATATATATATATATATATTATATATATATATATATATATATATATATATATATATATATATATATATATATATATATATATATATTATATATATATATATATATATATATATATATATATATATATATATATATATATATATATATATATATATATATATATATATATATATATATATATATATATATATATATATAATATATATATATATATATATATATATATATATATATATATATATATATATATATATATATATATATATATATATATATATATATATATATATATATATATATATATATATATATATATATATATATATATATATATTATTTTAAAATATATAGTTTTAAAAGTTAGTTCTAATCGATCAAAGACAAAAGCAAGCGATGTGTGAAAAAAAAAAAAAAAAAATAAATTTTTTAAAAAAAATAAAAATAAAAATAGGTTTCCAAGTGTGCAAGTAAAAACTCGACTTTGGTTTATGTATTCCTAAAACTAATTTAGTTTCTATAGAAAGAAAGGTGAATAAAAATTTGTTTAAGGAAGAAGGAAAGGAGATGTTCTTTATTTTTTTTTTTTAAATAATGCTATAATAAATGCTTCATTTTATAAACAAATAATAGCATTACAGAAGCGCAAGCGAGAAGTCTTCTAAGAGAATCGGACCGATTCTTGTTGTTGTTGAGATCGAGAATAACAATCCATTGCCCTAACCATTGGACAACCCTCTTATTTTTTTAACAAATGTAACTTATTAACAAATTTATTAAATCACAAATGAAATAACAATTATAAAACTAATATTATTCTCAGAATGATTTAACTCAATTGTAAACAGTGTGTTTGTTGATGACTATTTTATTTAAAAAAAATAATAATAATAAAAATAATAATTTGTTTACAGTTATTATTTCCATGTTTCAGACTACACATCTCATTTTTTACAGTTTTGTTCATTTCACTGTTTTCTTCTGAAAAGCTTAATTAATGTTTCTTTTTAATAAATTTTAAAATAAGAACTGGAAAAATTCTCTTATTTTCTCTAATTTTTTCAATTGTATATTTTCCTTATGATTTCTTGTTAAGAAAAATATACTATTGATACA
>SEYY01018670.1:50000-52500 GCA_009176605.1 Armadillidium nasatum | reverse complement strand
ATTATTATTCTTATTTTTATTATCACTTTTATTTTATTCCGAAAGGTTTAAGTTGTGTGGGAACGAGGTAATTAGAGGGGCTTCTTGCAGGGATGCCTAAAGGGGGAAAGAAGAGAAAAATATGCGTGTAAATAAGGGAAATGAGACGATCATCTCCTAAATGGAAGATACAAGAAATAGATGACAACATTATTTAGAAAATCTTACGAAGAACGAAGACGAAGGGAAACTGGGGAAGGAAGATAGTAGAACTCTTTAGGAGAAAATGTTAGGAAGAAGGAAAGCATGGGAAAACTAATGAATTAAGGTCTAAGACTGAAGGTGAACAAGGAGTGCTTTAGAAGGAAATCATAGGAAGAAGGAAGATGAGGAAAAACGGAAAAAGAAAGATCTAGGATGAAAAGGAGATTGGGGAATGATTTTGGAGAAAAGAATAGGAAGAAGGAAATGAGGAGAAAACTGACGATGAAAGGTCTAGAATGAGAGGAAGAATGGAGAATGCTTTGGAAAAAAAAAGCTTGGCAAAAGTAAGACAAAGGAATGTTTATGCACAAAGATAAAAGAATAGAGAAAAATATCGTTAAAGAATATTTTCCTTTTAAAAGAAGCTAAAAATATAAAACATTTTACTTCAAGGTATTGTTGTAATTAAGGAAGGAAAGAACAATTAAAAGTTACTCAAATTCTAAACTTTTCATATTTATTTCAATTAAAGCAGAACTGTAAGAAATAACATATTTTGCATGTAATAATTACAGGGAAATGAACATATTTATTGTTATGGGAATCTTTTATTTTTTTAGATCGATTTTTCGAAGTAAATTCACCGAATGATGTTGTGGGAAAGTGCTCAAGGAACTTCTTGCTCAGTCTTATTTTATTATTATATATATATATATATATATATATATATATATATATATATATATATATATATATATATATATATATATATATATATATATATATATATATATATATATATATATATATATATATATATATATATATATATATATATATATATATATATATATATATATATATATATATATATATATATATATATATATATATATATATATATTATATATATATATATATATATATATATATATATATATATATATATATATATATATATATATATATATATATATATATATATATATATATATATATATATATATATATATATATATATATATATATATATATCTATATATATATATATATATATATATATATATATATATATATATATATATATATATATATATATATATATATATATATATATATATATATATATATATATATATATATATATATATATATAATATAACAATGTCGAAAATCTGATGTGAGTAATTTTGAATATATTTTCTAAATTCTACTTGGTAAAAAGTTCTTTGGAGTCTTTCAATTTTTTTAATTACTTAAGAAAAAAAAATTGAAATGAGAAATCATTACGATCAAATTTATTAGTTTTTTGATAAGGTGATTTATTCTTAATTTAGATACTTGTAGTAGTAAGTAAGTATTCATTGTTGGGAAATTAATCATTAGATTAACTAAAACAATAAGTAAATAATAATTAATTTAAGTTTTCTAGAACCTGTTTTTGAGATTTAGTAATTTTAGGCGTCAATTTCTAAATTAAAAAAAAAAAAAGGAAAAAAAATTAAAACTCTCTCTAGATCCTCGTTGCTTTAAGATTCTTTTCATCTCTGAGAAAGAAAATCATCAATCTGACTTATTGTCTAAAAGCGATAGATAACTGGTCATAGAGGAATAATGCAACCTACTGATGGGAGGGTTCAGTAACATCTCAAATAAGTATGATTTATTCTTCTAGTACTTTAACTAAAGTCAAAAACGAAAGTCTGAACTTTTAACTAATTTCGGATTGTATTCATTAATTGTGTTGATAGTTTAAATATTTTATTTACAAACACTGGTAAAAAATTAACAAAATTTCAGATTATTGTTCTAATAATAGTGGAAAAATAATTGCATGAAAATTACAAGAAAATAATGAACAAAATTTTGAGATCAAAATATTAATGAATCTGAAGAAAAATTATGCAAAATATTTGAGTGCGAAGCAGATTGAACAATACGTGTAATATACATGTTAAACTTTTCTACCAAGGAGAAGTACGTCATGAAGTAAATCTTTATACGTTTTTATTAAAGTCATCATCTGTGTTATTTATGGTATTGTTAATTAAGAATAGAGATAGTTTAGAAAAAGATATATTTCAACCTCTTCGCTCAGGAATATATATATATATATATATATATATATATATATATATATATATATATATATATATATATATATATATATATATATATATATATATATATATATATATATATATATATATATATATATATATATATATATATATATATATATATATATATATATATATATATATATATATATATATATATATATATATATATATATATATATATATATATATATATA
>SEYY01018670.1:45000-47500 GCA_009176605.1 Armadillidium nasatum | reverse complement strand
CTATCATTCAAACAATTGGAAGAACAATTTCAATTAGACAAACTTAAAATTTTAACAAATATAAAAAAATGGCAAATTAAATTTTTTTACACATCCCCAGACCCCCAAGACCTAGACCTTTAGACCCAAAAGACCCAAAATTCTTCAGCCTCCTTTACAATTGCTTCAATGAAGATTTATTCTTTTTCTCCTTTTTAGCACCAAGAAAAAATCATTACAAAACTTGAAAACTGAAAAGAAATTCCAATAAATTTTTTCGTTTTAATTACTTTCTCAGTATTTTAATTTAATTTTAAAGTATTTTATTAAATATCTTTCTCCTCACTTTCAATCTTCATTCAAGTGTATGTATATGTTTGTTGTGTGAACGTATATAAACATTTGTGTGTGCGTTTTAAAAGCATCGCCTAAAGTACAAATAGTCATTCCAATGCATAATCAGAAATTTTCATTATTTAATTTATACATACATGGAAACATACATACATACATACATACATACATACATACATACATACATACATACATACATACATACATACATGCATACATACATACATACATACATACATACATACATACATACATACATACATACATACATACATACATACATACATACATACATACATACATACATACATACACAGGAAAAATAAAATATAAAACCAAATATAGAATTAAAATTAATAATTAATTATGTAATTAAAAATTAAGAAAAATTAAAAGTGCAAATTTTTTCCTTCTTCAAAAAAATTAAATTGCTTAATTGCGACTCGAGAACAATTAGAGACTTTTCAAGAGCCATTATTTCAATACATTTCACTCAACGCAAACTTTAAAATATATATATATATATATATATATATATATATATATATATATATATATATATATATATATATATATATATATATATATATATATATATTATATATATATATATATATATATATATATATATATATATATATATATATATATATATATATATATATATATATATATATATATATATATATATATATATATATATATATATATATATATATATAATTTTGATAACCACTATGCTAAACCGTGGAATCTTTATTTATAATTTTCATAACTGCTAATGATGTTATAATTTCGAGGAATCGAACCCGGGTCCAAAAGATGGAAGTCCGTTGTGTTGACCACTACTCCACCGATGGTTCAAAATGAAATAATCCAGAACTTCTACTGACATATCGCCTAGTGAAAAGTCCCTTCAATATTTCACCGACCACAACTTGGGCGTAGCGTCAACCTGGATTATTTCATTTTGAACCATCGGTGGAGTAGTGGTCAACACAACGGACTTCCATCTTTTGGACCCGGGTTCGATTCCTCGAAATTATAACATCATTAGCAGTTATGAAAATTATAAATAAAGATTCCACGGTTTAGCATAGTGGTTATCAAAATTATAAAATTTGCACTGCGGTTTATATTCAGGATAGAACCTGGTCCATGTTGACGCTACGCCCAAGTTGTGGTCGGTGAAATATTGAAGGGACTTTTCACTAGGCGATATGTCAGTAGAAGTTCTGGATTATTTCATTTTGAACCATCGGTGGAGTAGTGGTCAACACAACGGACTTCCATCTTTTGGACCCGGGTTCGATTCCTCGAAATTATAACATCATTAGCAGTTATAATAATATATATATATATATATATATATATATATATATATATATATATATATATATATATATATATATATATATATATATATATATATTATATTATATATATAGTATATATATATATATATATATATATATATAATATATATATATATATATATATATATATATATATATATATATATATATATATATATATATATATATATATATATATATATATATATATATATATATATATATATATATATATATATATATATATATATATATATATATATATATATATATATATATATATATATATATATATATATATATATATATATATATATATATATATATATATATATATATATATATATATATATATATATATATATATATATATATATATATATATATATATATATATATATATATATATATATATATATAATATATATATATATATATATATATATATATATATATATATATATATATATATATATATATATATATATATATATATATATATATATATATATATATATATATATATATATATATATATATATATATATATATATATATATATATAATTACGAAGAATATGGCTAAGAGTGAATGTAGCATAATAATTAATTAAATATGTTAACTGCAAAAAACAAAGTTAAATTAAAATGATCAATATGAAAGTTCAAAACATGAATCTTGGCATTAATCTACATTTCGACCTGACTAAGGTCATTTTCAAGATTTCTGAAAACGGGAAAAAAAATACATCAATGGCTCTTCAAAAAAAAATTATATACAATGATATAATAAAAGTCATGAGAATTAGCAAA
>SEYY01018670.1:30000-42500 GCA_009176605.1 Armadillidium nasatum | reverse complement strand
CTCTCAGATCGTTCCATTTCGGCACTTGTAGATGGAGCGACCTCTTCTTCCTTTCCTATCAATTGTGGTGTTCCTCAGGGTTCTGTCTTGTCTCCTACTCTATTCTTTCTTTTCATTAACGATCTTCTCAACTGCACTTCTAACTCTGTTTACTCTTATGCTGATGGTTCAACTCTCCATTCTTCTACTCATTTCAAATCTGCTCCCTCCTTTGCTTCTAAGAGTTACTTCTCGTCTTCAACTTTCCGATTCATTTCTTGCCGATCTGGATGGGATTTGCCGGTGGAGTAATGACAACCTTGTGAAATTCAACTCTTTATAAACTCAACTTCTTCTCATTTCCCTCTCAAAAACTCCTCCCAACTCTAATATATTCTTCGATGGGTCTCCCGTCTCACCTGTAGATAGCATTAACATTCTTGATCTTAAACATAAACAATAAATTGTCCTGGAAACCACATATCACAATGGTTGCTAAGGCGGCCTCTAAGAATCTGGGAGTTCTATTCAGGTTACTCCAATTATATAAGGGTCTTATTCGCCCTTGTATGGAGTACTGTTCTCACATTTGGGGGGGGGGGCTCCGGTTCTTCCACTCTCATAGATAAGGTTGAGACCAAGGTTAAAAGATTAATGAACTGTCCCCTACTTTCAAACTCTCTTGACTCTCTATCTCTGCGACGTGACGATGGGGATTTATCTCTTTTCTATAGGTACTACAATGGCAGGTGCTCGAGTGAATTGTGATCACGCATTCAAACCTCCATTGCTTCTCCCTCGTTGCACAAGGGATGCCCTGCTTTCGCATGAATTTTGTGTGGATGGTGGAAACCCCAGACTTGTCCGTTGTGGTGCTTCCTTCTTTCCAGCCATCACTCTTCTGTGGAACTTTCTATTTTCTATTTTTCCTCCTGCATTTAATCTTCCACTTTTCAAGGCTTCCGTCTGCGTCCACCTGAGAGATGTGCGTTAGGTTCGGGTTCTGGGTGGGTTTTCGTCCTCTTTTCTCTATTGCATAAAGGTTTTGCCGGTGAGTGGAGGTGAACTGCATATATATATATATATATATATATATATATATATATATATATATATATATATATATATATATATATATATATATATATATATATATATATATATATATATATATATATATATATATATATATATATATATATATATATATATATATATATATATATATATATATATATATATATATATATATATATATATATATATATATATATATATATATATATATATATATATATATATATATATATATATATATATATATATATATATATATCCATGCGCTTGTGTTTGTGTGTAATGCTCTTTTCTACGTACATTTCTTATTTAAGCCGTATTTAAAACGGAAACAGAGCTCTATTGACACTTTTGGCCAAAGTCCAACTAAATCGAAGAAGTAATTCATCTTTCTGTGACAAAGCAAAGACTCTTTCTGTCCTTTCGGGTTCGTTCTGCTTTTCCCCTTTTCAAAACTTTGCTCCAAAGTTTTGAAGGTAAATCCATATAAGTATGAATTATCTTGGCATTTAGGAGCTGATATATGAGACCCCACATCCAAAACGTCTCTGACTCATGCCATATGAAACATTTCATTTTCAATTTTAAATTTAAGGCAGTAGTTAAGGAACGTAAATGATTTTTTTAAAGCTATAAATTATTTTATATGCCTTTTTATTATTTATTTATTTTATTTAATGTTATTATTATTTAATAAGTATTATTTATTTAAAGCTATTACCGTTTTATAAATTATTTTATGTTTTTTTATTATTTATTTATTTTATTTAATGTTATTATTATTTACTAATTATTTATTTAATGCTATTACTGTTTTATAAATTATTTTATATGTTTTTTTATTATTTATTTATTTATTTAATTAATGATATAATTATTTATTTATTATTATTTATTTAATGTTATTACTGTTTTATTTTTGTTATAGTTAATACTGCTATGCAAGTAATAGTTGTAGTATCAATAGTAGTAAGTAGAATTAATGCTACTAATAGTAGTAGAGAATCTAATATTGTTTTAATTGTTGCGTAATTAATATTTCTTACTTAGCATTACTGTTAACTATTTTTGGTAAATATTCTTAGGAGAAAAAGACCCATATTTTATTTTATCATTAAACAATTTTTATATCATTCCAAACGAAAAGGATCGCATCTTTTGCCAATTATTCCTATTTAATCGAGGTTTCCATTGGATTATCAAATCCCATCAGACACCTGCAAAAATTGTCCTAGCGATTCTTTGAGACAAGTGGCAAAAATGTCAACAAATTTTTTCAAAAAATTAATCGGTGAAGTAAGTGACTTTCTTACGTTTAACATGTCTTTCCTCTATTGAAAATTTTACTGTGACATTTTTACCACTTGTCCCAACCATTCGTTAGGACAATTTTTGCAGTGTACTTTCAACTTCCAACCCTCCAAATTATAATAAGATATTTTCTTTTAGCAATTAACCTTTTAGTTTTAACCTTTTAAATACTGTTGTTTGTTTTTTTGCAATTATTTTAAACTTTATCAAATGGACATTTTATTATTTCCTTTCTCTTTCCTAATTTTCTTTCTTACTCATCTCATTTATTTTATTCAAAGGTTTCATTCTCTCCATCAAAGGCCGAATTAACACAAAAATGGGATAAAGAAGTTCAGTTGTAGCCTAAAACGAAACAAATTCTTAAATTGCAAAGAGAGTCTGCTAAGATAAACAGGATTTCTAAAGTGAAAAAAAAGCACAATAGTCTTGACAGAAACAGTAAGAGAGAGAGAGAGAGAGAGAGAGAGAGAGAGAGAGAGAAGAGAGTAGAGAGAGAAAGAAAATCTGTTAGTTAAGAGATTAGCTGGGTTTTTAATGTGAATCAGAATAGTTCTTTATTCATACAGTCAGATTCTTTCCCTTCCTTAACCTCTATGCTTAATCTTAATGTACCACTGATAAAATCTGTAAAACTTTCCCTTTATCTATTTTTTTTTAAACTTCATTTGAACTACTCTACTTCAAAATTTCGTGTATAAAACACACTCCCCTTTATATCGGGATATGTCGGCCTTTAATATGATCTTGTTTCATAGGTTTCAGATACTCACCAACTCCGGTGGAATTTGAGAGTTCCCTGGGTTTTATCTCTCTCTCTCTCTCTCTCTCTCTCTCTATATATATATATATATATATATATATATATATATATATCATATATATATATATATATATATATATATATATATATATATATATATATATATATATATATATATATATATATATATATATATATATATATATATATATATATATATATATATATATATATATATATATATATATATATATATATATATATATATATATATATATATATATATATATATATATATATATATATATATATATATTTTAGAAATGAATTCAATCTTTATTTGGTTTTGCCTTAGAGAAAAGAATTAATTACATGAAATTAATTTTTATTTTAAAGTTTTTCTTTTTAGATTTTATTCTCCAATTTTTTCCTCTTTTATATATATATATATATATATATATATATATATATATATATATATATATATATATATATATATATATATATATATATATATATATATATATATATATATATATATAATCATGAGGGACATGAAATTTAATTTCTTTAATATTTGTAATTTTAAATGTTCTTTTATTCACAAATATTAAATTCTCTTTCCCTATCTCTCTATATAATAAAAGTTTTAATTAATAATTTAGATCATTGTTATAAATTTATTATCGCCGCAAAAAAAGTAAAATAAATATAAAATGGCTTCGTAAATAACAAAGGCTAAATTTGATAATCAAATGAAATAATTTTTCAGATTTGTTGAACAAAATAGTTCCTACATATCCTAATATAATAATTTTGACAAACAAAGGTTTAAGAGAGCACTTAAACTTTATATTCCAGTTCCAAACACCACTCTAATTGAAAAAAAATTATCCCTAAAATAACTTAGCTAAAAAGGATAGTAATTATGACCAAACCTCAATTTTTGCCTTCAATCTGCAACTTCATGCCAATTATTATAAAATTTTTAAATCTTAATGCTACTAACATTTAATCAGCGAAACAATTGTCTCCAAGAAATTTCCACATATCTAAGCTCTTTCATCGACTATTCGAGTTTTGTTAGATCTTATTTTATAAATTAATACTCGTTTCCTCTACTAAGTTTCTTCGGAATGGCAGTAAGAAACCCGTGGTGCCCGTAACCTATGGATTCCATTTCAACAATTTCGTTTATTGCGAATTTACGGTGGTATTCATTTATTTATTTATTCTTATTTTTTGGTTTGGATATTTTTAATTTTTATAAAAATGTATACTTTCTTTTCTAGTATATAGGTTGGGTATTTTTAACAGGAGATATTTTGGAAGTTTAGCTCTCCAGAGAACGACTTGAAGGGAAGTGTTTTCTCAGATCTCTCTCTTCTTGTTTTAATTTATTCCCCTTGTTTTTAAATTTTAAATTTAATTTGAAGAAGTTGGAGAAGAGGTAGTTCGGAGGTTGGATGGTTTTTTATTATTATTATTATTATTATTATTATTATTATTATTATTATTATTATTATTATTATTATTATTATTATTATTATTTGCGTAGCTGCAACTCGCTTGTTTCACTTTTATTTATTTCTGGGACTCTGATAATAGCTTATTTGAATAGAAATGACTAACTCATACTTATTTTAAGCTAACTTTCACCATGGGCAATTATTTTGTATATATATATATATATATGTATATATATATATATATATATATATATATATATATATATATATATATATATATATATATATATATATATATATATATATATATATATATATATATATATATATATATATATATATATATATATATATATATATATATATATATATATATATATATATATATATATATATATATATATATATATATATATATATATATATATATATATATATATATATATATATATATATATATATATATATATATATATATATATATATATATATATATATATATATATATATATATATATATATATATATATATATATATATATATATATATATATATATATATATATATATATATATATATATATATATATATATATATATATATATATATATATATATATATATATATATATATATATATATATATATATATATATATATATATATATATATATATATATATATATATATATATATATATATATATATATATATATATATATATATATATATATATATATATATATATATATATATATATATATATATATATATATATATATATATATATATATATATTTCAGTTCCTCCGAAGAGTGTGGAAATGTTTCTTAAAAAAGGAAAAGAATGGAATAAAATTGAAGGAAGCGTATTGGGTCCTCTGCTTGAAGGAGATTCACCCTCATTAAAATGCTCAACTTTACTCAGTAAGTTCCCCTTCAAAATTATATTATATTTAAAAATTGCTTTTCTTTTTACTTCATTATTCATATCGATCTCATACATGTATATTGGAAGCTTCCACTCTTCCTATTATTTATAAGAAATAATTTTAAGGAAGAAAGGTTACCTCATTTCTTTCTTTCTTTCTTTCTTTCTCTCTCTATTCTCTTCTCTCTCTTTCTCTCTCTCTCTCTCTCTCTCTCTCTCTCTCTCTCTCTCTCTCTCTCTCTCTCTCTCTCTCTCTCTCTCTCTCTCTCTCTCTCTCTCTCTCTCTCTCTCTCTCTCTCTCTCTCTCTCTCTCTCTCTCTCTCTCTCTCTCTCTCTCTCTCTTTTTTTTTTTATTTTTTATTATTATATATATATATATATATATATATATATATATATATATATATATATATATATATATATATATATATATATATATATATATATATATATATATATATAGTGGTGTTCCTCAGGGTTCTGTCTTGTCTCCTACTCTATTCTTACTTTTCATTAATGATTTTCTCAGCTGCTCATCTAACCCTATCAATTCAAATGCCGATAACTCGACCCTCCATTCTTCAACTTATTTCAAATCTGCTCCCACTTTTTGCATCTATAATTGTCTTTCATCTTCATCTTTCCGATTTCATTCTTGCTGATCTGGATAGAATTTCCCAGTGGGGTCGTCTCAACCTTGTGAAATTCAACTCTTTAAAAACTCAACTTCTTGAAATCTCTCTCTCAATGACACCTCCTAACTTCTATTTCTTTCGATGGTTTTCCCGTCTCTTCTGTTGATAAGTCAATACATACTGTTGACAGTATAAACATCGTAGCCCAAGGATGCATTGTCTGGACATAAATTTTGTGTGAACATAGGCAACTCCAGGATTCTCCCCTGTGGTACCTCCTTCTTTCCAGCCACCTCTGGTTTGTGGAATTCTCTTCCATCTTCTGAGTTTTCTGTCGAATTAAATTTCAATTACTTTAAAGCTCACGCTGTGCTCATCTGCGAAATTTGCGTTTGGTGAGACTTGCAGGGTTTTTATTATTCTTTTATTGCTCTAACACCCCCTCCTTGAATAGGTCTCTGCCCATGAGCGTTGGTGTATATATATATGATATATATATATATATATATATATATATATATATATATATATATATATATATATATATATATATATATATATATATATA
Organism: Armadillidium nasatum; assembly: GCA_009176605.1. Classification (NCBI taxonomy): domain Eukaryota; kingdom Metazoa; phylum Arthropoda; class Malacostraca; order Isopoda; family Armadillidiidae; genus Armadillidium; species Armadillidium nasatum. The sequence continues at coordinate 35,768 of SEYY01018670.1, read as the reverse complement.
TATATATATATATATATATATATATATATATATATATATATATATATATATATATATATATATATATATATATATATATATATATATATATATATATATATATATATATATATATATATATATATATATATATATATATATATATATATATATATATATATATATATATATATATATATATATATATATATATATATATATATATATATATATATATATATATATATATATATATATATATATATATATATATATATATATATAGCATAAGGTTATCACATTTTAATATTCATAGCTTACTTAAAAACCGTGATAATTTTTTTTTAATTTTAAAAATCAGCTTGGCCTCCTTCCCGTGTCCTTTGGATCGGCAACGACTCCGTCGTCGACTCTTCTTACGAGACGATCGAATCCACGGGAAGGAATTCGTCTACGAAACACAAAAATTTCTCCAAAAGAACTCGAAAAAGATCGAAAAAACCTCACTGGATCGAAGAATCGAATCTTTTAGATATCGAGCAGGGTTTCGATCACCACAAGAGAAATACATTAAATAATAAATCGAACGCTAATCACCTTTCATCTTTGATCGACATTTCGAAGAACGATTTTGAAGGAAAGTTCGAATTATCGAAGGGAGTGAATGTGATCGAAATGAAAGGAGTTCAACGCAATGACCATGCCAAAAAACTCACCTGTGTTGCAGCGAATTCAAACCTCACCAAACCTGCTATTAAAACTCTCACTATCAAGCTTGCATGTAAGTTTTATTATTATTATTATTATTATTATTATTATTATTATTATTATTATTATTATTATTATTATTATTATTATTATTATTATTATTATTATTATTATTATTATTATTATTATTATTATTATTATTATATTATTATTATCATTATCATTATCATTATAATTATTATTATTATTATTATTATTATTATTATTATTATATTATTTTATTATTATAATTTTTATTATTATTATATTATTATTATTATTATTATTATTATTATTATTATTATTATTATTATTATTATATAAATTCTGTAACTGAAAAAATGAATAAAGAATAAAGAAAGTATTATTATTATTATTATTATTATTAGTAGTAGTAGTAGTAGCAGTAGTAGTAGTAGTAGTAGTAGTAGTAGTAGTAGTAGTAGTAGTAGTAGTAGTGGGCCATAAAGTGCTGACTTTTATGTATTAATTGTCATAAAACTAACGCTGATTAATTTCTTCGCTGTTTTAAAAAGCAAATTTTATTCAAATATGCTAAAAATAATTTGTTTTTTGTTTTTTTTTCAGTGCCAGTGTTGGCGGTTCAACTTGACTCTGTTCCTCCTCTTAAGGCTGGAGATATGACAGAAGTGCAGTGTACTGTTTGGGGCTCTCATCCTCCTCCTAAAATAAGCTGGTTATTAGGAGACTATCCAATAACCGCTTCACATCTCTGGGTCAGTATATATATATATATATATATATATATATATATATATATATATATATATATATATATATATATATATATATATATATATATATATATATATATATATATATATATATATATATATATATATATATATATATATATATATATATATATATATATATATATATATATATATATATATATATATATATATATATATATATATATATATATATATATATATATATATATATATATATATATATATATATATATATATATATATATATATATATATATATATATATATATATATATATATATATATATATATATATATATATATATATATATATATATATATATATATATATATATATATATATATATATATATATATATATATATATAAATATAAGAATGAGAGTTCTGGTGGGTAAATGCCGAATAATTATGTGAAACTTTTGAAACTAGGAATTAAATTTTTTTTTCAAAATTTATAGAAGACACTCCATCCCATGGAGTTTGAAACTGTCAGAATGGGAGAGTTAATTAAGTTTTTTCATTTGAATACGTTGAAAAATGATCGTAACAATTAAGAATGAAGTGAGAGGGAAGGACAGAGAAATGATTAATCCCTGTGAAGAGACGTATCAGAAGAGCTCTATAAAAAAGAAAACTCCATTCATTCAAGTAGAGCAATATCATCAGGCGAACCTACTCAGATATGTGAGACTGAATCCATACAAAGAAAAACAACTCCCCAATGCACAAAGGTTGAAAGCGAAAGGCAACATAACAACAAAAAAAATAAAATCCATGGAAACCGAGCTGATTCAAATCCAAAAAATCTGTCGGGTTAAAGCAGATTTTCAAATCCGATTTTGATTCCAGAAAACTTTCATATTCTAAATTCAATTCCTATTGTAGAGCGATGGTTAGAAGTTCCAACCCTAGAATAGGTGAAATTTTCCTTCGAAATATGTTTGATAAACATGGTGCAAAACTTCTTGAAATCAAATTAACGTTTATTCACATTGGATGATTGTTCATAAAACACTCTCACCAGCACCCTAGAAATAATGCCGTGTAGGCAGAGAAGAGGCACCCTAGAAATAATGCCGTGTAGGCAGAGAAGAGGGTCTATATATATATATATATATATATATATATATATATATATATATATATATATATATATATATATATATATATATATATATATATATATATATATATATATATATATATATATATATATATATATATATATATATATATATATATATATATATATATATATTATATATTTTATATATTACAAAGTCGCAGTCATATGCAACACTATCTCTCTCTCTCTCTCTCTCTCTCTCTCTCTCTCTCTCTCTCTCTCTCTCTCTCTCTCTCTCTCTCTCTCTCTCTCTCTCTCTCTCTCTCTTGATAAAAGTTTCAGGAAGTAAATATATAAAGAATTTAAAAAGAAAATAGAGGTTAAAAAAATAAATTAATGTATTTTTTCCACTTCTGATTCGAATTATATCTCTCTTACACACAAGCACACATTCTCTCTCTTTCCCTCTCTCTTTTTCTCTTGTTTGAACTATATAAATTTAAATGCGTCAGCTTGTTTGCCTTTTAAATATATATATATATATATATATATATATATATATATATATATATATATATATATATATATATATATATATATATATATATATATATATATATATATATATATATATATATATATATATATATATATATATATATATATATATATATATATATATATATATATATATATATATATATATATATATATATATATATATATATATATATATATATATATATATATATATATATATATATTATATATATATATATATATATATATATATATATATATATATATATATATATATATATATATATATATATATATTATAATATATATATAATATATATATATATATATATATACTAGTGAAATAATACTAAACATTTAATAAAACTTTTTTTTTGTTTTCTTTTAATTAAGAAGAAATTAAATAAAAATATTATGATAAAAAATGCATTAAGAAAAGAAAAAAAAAGATGCTTTTATTCTTAGCCTCAGCTACAGTTTATCCTTTCTTAAATTATGTTAATTCTTATTCATTCTCTTTTAATATTCTTCATGACCCAAGTTTTAACTCACGCTTTCACTTACACTCATACTTACATATGAATACATATATTTACACTACACGCACACTCATATATATATATATATATATATATATATATATATATATATATATATATATATATATATATATATATATATATATATATATATATATATATATATATATATATATATATATATATATATATATATATTATATATATATTTTGATTTAATTTGATTTCAGAATTGGTTTTATTCCCGACTTTGTTGTAAGGTATGAACATTCCTCTGATATTTCAATCAATGAATTAAAGTGCAGAGATCTATACTTTACCAACTCTTTTGTTCATTATTATTAATAATTCTCTAACTCTCACTTCGTTTCCTACCCATTCCTGTTTACAATTTCATCCTTTATTACCTCTTTCAATTCGAAATATTAGCAACATTTCGTCAGTGCTAAGAGGGTAGCCTTAGAGCAACTGAGCTCTAATCTTTCTCATATCACTAATTGGTGGGAAAAAATATGAATGTTTTCAATGCCTCAAAAACTCAGTTTTTTTCTCCTTTCTTCTCAACATAAATTTCCATAAAATATAAGAACTTAGAAATCTATTTTGCCTTTAATATAATTGATGTTTTTTTTTCTTGGAAGGATTACAATATATCTCTTACTATTCAAAATTTTAAGACGATGATGATTCTGAGGCTCATTCAGAATTTTTTTACACCACCCTAGTTTCTTACCACTGGATAGGGGGGTTCTCACCCTAGTAAGGAAAGTGTGTCACACGTTTGGGGTGATTGCACTCACACAACTCTTCTGGAATCTAGGAATTTTATTCATATCAGTTTTTTCGCTCTCTCTCTCTCTCTCTCTCTCTCTCTCTCTCTCTCTCTCTCTTTCTCTCTCTCTCTCTCTCTCTCTCTCTCTCTCTCTCTCTCTCTCTCTCTCTCTCTCTCTCTCTCTCTCTCTCTCTCTCTCTCTCTCTCTCTCTCTCTCTCTCTCTCTCTCTCTCTCTCTCTCTCTCTCTCTCTCTCTCTCTCTCTCTCTGTTGCGTCATTGTCTTTATACTATTACTATTACAGTATCTTCTATACTGGAAAGCACTCGTGCAACAAGTTCTTTCACATTTTATTTGTCTCATCTTTTCCCTATTCAATTTCTAACCTCAGATTTAGTCACTAAAGAAAAGTCTGAAGCTCACTCCTTCAATCTATTTTCTCAGCTTCAACTGACTTGTACACTTTCAAATGCTATGTAGGGAACATGTCAGCCTTTAGTTTGGATGTACTCTTAGAATTTCCGCAATACTGATGAAATTCAATAGGACTCTTTCCAATAACTTCCAAAGACGATATATATATATATATATATATATATATATATATATATATATATATATATATATATATATATATATATATATATATATATATATATATATATATATATATATATATATATAAGTCAATTATATTAACAATAGGTGAATGGATTCTTTTGAAAAACTGATATCAATAAATCCTCCTTAAACAAAAGAAAAAAAAAAAAAAGTAATGTTTATTGCTCCCTTTCATATTTCTATTCAGCTTTTCTTTTACTCTTTGTATGCATTCTCAATGGAACGTAAAAGATGTTTGTTTTGCGCTTGAATGACTTATCACACAAAATCATGCAATGATATTTTAAATGGGAATATTATTTCATGTGGAATACCTGTTGTGGTATTGAATGTTTTAAATTTATTGTAGCAGTGTTTTCAAAACTTGGATCCTTGGTCTCTATTGAGGGGTCATAAGAAGAGGTAAAACTTGGGTCCTTGGACTCCGTTGAGGGGTCATAGGAAGAGGTAAAACTTGGGTCCTTAGACTACATTGAGGGGTCATAGGAAAGGGTAAAACCTGGGTCCTTGGACTCCGTTGAAATTTAATGAAATGATTTTTATACTTGATTTTGCAAGACATATTTAAGCTGGAACTATTTCCTTTTCGATAACATTGGATTTAGATATTTAAAGAAATAAAAAGTTTCTATAGCAAAGTCATCACATGTACCATATAATTTAACAGAGTCGTTGGAGTAAGAGACAATTTTCTCAACAATGTTGAGAGAATTATCTTTCAAATGATTTTTGTTCATATAGTTAG
>SEYY01018670.1:22500-25000 GCA_009176605.1 Armadillidium nasatum | reverse complement strand
CTCTCTCTCTCTCTCTCTCTCTCTCTCTCTCTTCCTAATCACATCTATGATCATGCCAATCCAACCGCAATCACTATTTCTACTCGCACAACTTCTTATAAAGATAAACAAATGTTCTCTGTCCTTTCTCTTAGATATTCGCATCTGGTCAGTCTGTCAAAAATAATCTTTAAAAATAGTAAGAAATCCATTGCATTAAAATTTATTTACCTTTGACAATTTTTCTTATTGTAATGATATATATATATATATATATATATATATATATATATATATATATATATATATATATATATATATATATATATATATATATATATATATATATATATATAAAATATATATGTATGGGAGAGAGATGGAGAGAATACTTTAGTGAATTATTGAATGGAATAAGTGTGTTATTAGATGGGGTAGTAGTAAGGAATAATGGGGAGGTAATGACCGGGGAAGAGGAAAGGAATATTAGTAGAGAGGAGGTGGAAGTAGCAGTAAGGAAGGTAAAAAAAGGGAAAGTCGGCAGGGATGGGCGGTATTTATGGCGAAATGATAAGGTTAGAGAGCTGGAGATTTGGTTAACTGACTGGTTAGAATGTTTATTGTGTGTTGGGAAGAAGGGAGAGTGCCTCAGGAATGGCAGGATGCTTGTATAGTGCCTATATATAAGGAAATAGGGATAAGAAGATATGTAAAATTATAGGGGAATAAGTCTGTTGAGTGTGGTATGGAAGATTTATGGGAGTGAATTTGTGACAAGAGTGAAAAAATTGACAAGAGAGGGGAGGAGAGAGGAACAAGGGAGTTTTAGAGAAGGTAGGGGATATGTGGATCAGGTGTTTACGCTAATGATGATTGTGAGAAATTGCGTGGAAAAGGTGAAGTGAGGTATGCATGCTTTATAGATTTGGAGAAAGCGTATGATAGGGTATGTAGGAGGAAGTTGTTCAAGGTATTGAAAGAGGGATGGTAGGTGGGAGGAAGTTTATTGAAAGGGTTCAAAGCATTTTAGGAAAACTGTAGAATGAGGGTGAGGGTGAAGAGGTAATTACGGATTGGTTTAACGTAGGAAGTTGATTTGAGACAAGGATGTGTAATGCCCCCATGGTTGTTAAACCTGTTGATGGATGGTGTAGCTAGGGAAATGGAGAGGAAAGGGAAGGGTATTAGTCTGAGAAGTAAGAAAGGTGAATTGGAGGTAAATGAACTACTGTCCGCGGATGATGCGGTGTTTGCGGCGGATTCTGGTTAAAAATTGAGAATTTTGGAGAAAGAATTTGTGGGGAAATTCTGAAGGAATTACCACAGGCACCACCCCACAAGAATAGGAAAGATGGAAAGTGAATATATATATATATATATATATATATATATATATATATATATATATATATATATATATATAATATATATATATATATATATATATATATATATATATATATATATATATATATATATATAATGACAATCGATTTATCATATTAATGAGTTACTGAAGCTAAGTTCGGAGCAATTATCGAAGGAGAATTCGAAGAATTAATTGCCCACATCAGTCTAATTAATCTCCGAAAAGAGATATTAAAAAAATTCTCTTGTGCACCAAATGAATATTTCTAATATTATTTAGTATTTTAATGTATAATAAAATTTTGTATGATATAATACTTTATATGCTATTATTATTATTATTATTATTATTATTATTATTATTATTATTATTATTATTATTATTATTATTATTATTATTATTACTATTATTACCATTACTATTGTTATTACTATTATTACTATTACATATTACTACCAGTAAAAACACAAAAATTTTCTACAATAACTATGAAAAATAATTGAAAAATAATAATAATAATAATAATAATAATAATAATAATAATAATAATAATAAAAGCAATAAAATAATTAACAATAATAATAATGGTAGTAATAAGTAATAGTAATAATAATAATAATAATAATAATAATAATAATAATAATAATAATAATAATAATAATAATAATAATAATAATAGTAAAAATAATAATAATAATAGTAATAATTATAATAATGATAATTTATTAACATCATTTTGCTTTAATTTAAGCGGCTTTAAATTTAAATATTTTTTTTTTTATAATTATTCGTCTTTTAAATTACTGTATTGGTTAAGAGAGAAATAAATCACTGCTTGGCGCTTCTTGATAAGTCTTCAGAAATGAGTATTTAAGTCGGTATTGTTTTGAAGATTTAATTCTCTTTCTGTGTGATTGTTTAGCAAAGTTTGCGAGGCTTTAAATTTTGTTTTCTCTGTAATAGAGTGAGAGTCACAAATCTTAATATAGTGAGATCATTATTTAAGATAGCTTTAAAACTACTCTACGTTTGAGTCTTCCAAATACATCCTTTGAATTTGCTTAGCATTATATCATGGTCTATTGTATATAACACTTTCTTTTAACAAAAGAATAAACTCATCTTTGTTTTCTATATTTATGCAAAGTTTTT
>SEYY01018670.1:0-5000 GCA_009176605.1 Armadillidium nasatum | reverse complement strand
CCTCGAATAGGACCAATTACCGTGAGTTGTGAACTTTTTATTAAAAAAAAAAATGTGAAGCAGAAAAAGTTTAAGACAATGTTATTCTAAGAAAAGAAGATTAGTATTAAAGGCAAACAGACTTTTCTACTTGAACACTGGTTATATTATAAAAGTATGCGCTCTACTAACACCAGAATCATTTGCAGCAGACGTCATCTGCCATAAAAGAAGGTTAACACACCAGGCCTAGCAAGCCGGTGTGGTAAAGGAAAAATATTGCCTGCAAAAACTCTAGGACTAGCATGCGAAACCAAAGTTTCGAGAAGCATGATCTTCTGAGAATATATATATATATATATATATATATATATATATATATATATATATATATATATATATTATATATATTATATATATATATATATATATTATATATATATATTGATATTTTTAAGTCTGCTTTACTGGGAATCGAACCATCAACCTCTTGGATGGTAAGTAAGAGCGTTACTAACCGAGCCAAGACAGTTCAAAACAGGATCGCGTCGGGAAGTCTCAAGAAATACTTATCAAGCAGACTCCCGGACGGGCCCCTCCTGACTTCACTCTGACACGGGGGAACGAGGTGAAATTTGATCCCTCTTTCGGGAGTCTGCTTGATAAGTATTTCTTGAGACTTCCCGACGCGGCTCCTGTTTTGTACTGTCTTGGCTCGGTTAGTAACGCTCTTGCTTACCATCCAAGGGGTCGATTCAAAATATTTTGATCCACGAGCAGTTAGTGGATCTAAAATATATATATATATATATATATATATATATATATATATATATATATATATATATATATATATATATATATATATATATATATATATATATATATATATATATATATATATATATATATATATATATATTAACTAATTAGTATTATTCTTTGATACAAATAGCGACATGACGTGTCATAGGATGTATAAAATTATGTATTCATTATTTTTGCATTTGGTCTTTGAGAGATTTTGAAAAAAAAAATTAAAAAATAAAAAATAAAAAATAAACGAAGAAAAAAGGAACGCATTTTTGAAATGAAATTTTTCCCTTCAATTATTTTGGTGCTTTTAAATTAATTAAATCATTTACAATATTTTTCCACGTTTGAAAGCTTCGAAAGGAAAAAAAAAAGCAAAAAAAAAAGGAAAAAGCATTTAGCATGCAAAAGCACTGCGTGAATCAGGAGAAAAATAATATATATAATATATATATATATATATATATATATATATATATATATATATATATATATATATATATATATATATATATATATATATATATATATATATATATATATATATATATATAGTGTGTGTGTGTATGTGTATGTATTATGTGGAAACCAGAGACTCTAGTCTTTCTTTTTGAAATACGTTAACATAGCGGCTCGTGTGATAAATTTCCCTATTGACCTTTAGAAGGAAACTAAAGAATTTTTTTCCCCTTCCTCAATAAAAGTCAAAAACTGGCGAGTTGTTCCATTTCAAGAAAAAAAAAATTTCCAGCCACTTCTGTATTGTAGAATTCTCTTACACCAACTCAGTATTTCCTGCTCACTTTAATCACTCAAACTTTAAAAATGTGTTTTTGGAGTTATTCGAGATGGTCGTTTTAGGTATGAATCTTTGAGAATTTTATTTTCTATCTTATTCATTTGGTATAATAGGGCTTTACCCCTGAATCTTCTTTACCACCAACCACCATATATATATATATATATTATATATATATATATATATATATATATATATATATATATATATATATATATATATATATATATATATATATATATATATATATATATATATATATATATATATATATATATATATATATATATATATATATATATATATATATATATATATATATATATATATATATATATATATATATATATATATATATATATATATATATATATATATATATATATATATATATATACGGGCTCTGCCCGTGAGTGGTGGCGATCTGTATATATATTATATATATATATATTATATATATATATATAATTAATATATATATATATATATATATATATATATATATATATATATATATATATATATATATATATATATATATATATATATATATATATATATATATATATATATATATATATATATATATATATTGACAAATTTCTGATAATAAATACTACATAAGTTTTAGTTTGGTAAAATAATACAGTTCCATTTATTACTGAGATAAATTTTGCCTAACAAAATATCCACTTTAGCACGAAATGCAATACTTTCCAACTTCTCTTCTTTCTTTTCCTTTATATTATATATATATATATATATATATATATATATATATATATATATATATATATATATATATATATATATATATATAATATATATATATATATATATAAAGGGGCATGAATACAAGTAAAATGTAAACATTTTCACAATTTACTGTAACATTATTTGAAAATCTGTGTTTAGTCACAATGACAATAAACCTGTTATGTTTCATTGAGGTTATATAAGACATCATTTTGGAAAATGATTCTCAACTTTAAAATAAAGCATTTGCTGACGCTGTCTTCTTATAAAACAATTTGCATACTTAATGTTTAATGTATTGACTCTTCAGTTTTTCCACACTATATTTTAAACACTGTATATATATATATATATTATATATATATATAATTATATATTATATATATATATTTATATATAATTGATTTATCTATGCGTTTCTGCATTCGTGTACGCATAGGTGTGTGCGTGTGTTGGTGAGGGTGTGTGTTTTTCCAGATCGAAACGTATCTAACATTATTCGCAGAAAAGCATGTAGGTTCCCTTTGGAAAATTGAGGTTTACAGTATAATGTAGAGTGTCTAATGTAGGATTTATAGGATTGAATAAAGAAAGATAGTTAAATGTATTAATTAAACTTATTAATGATTAGTTCGTATTTTGAATAATATACTTTAAAAATCCATTCATATAATTTATTTTAAATTCCTTTCTTTATTTTGACTTTGACCTTTTATACCGGTCAAAGAATTGCAGAATTTTGGAAAAAAAATAGTATTTAAGAGATCTTTTATTAATTATTTGTGTAGTTCCATCATTTTCTTTAAATTCAATTTCAAATATGAAGTAACTCCTTGGAAAAGGAAAATCTTGACTTGATATTATAGTTTCTAATGTTCTAATAAATAAGGCTGAGAAATACCAAAAAATATCTCGCGAATGGTTGCATAATGGCTTTTTTTCTTGATCTAGATCGTTAAAGAAATATTTTGGAAATTAAAATGATATAAATGAGAATTATTGTGGGGCAGCGTCAACATTTTTCTCCTTCTGATCGTTCGCGAAACTCAAATTTAAATATTAAACAGTCTTTTTGGAGCCGTTTTAAAGACCTCCTTTGAAATGCAAATATATTTTTAACGTTCTTCGATATTGGTTGCAAAAATCAAGGAAAAAAAAATCTGACCCATAAATAATTTGGGAATTTCAATAAAAATTTCGTTTCAGAAAAAAAAATTAAATAAAAGTTCCTCGAAAAAAACATGATGCATATCACATACTCTAAAAATACTATATATATATATATATATATATATATATATATATATATATATAATATATATATATATATATATATATATATATATATATAATATATATATATATATATATATAATATATATATATATATATATATATATATATATATATATATAATATATATATATATATATATATCTATATATATATATATATATATATATATATATATATTATATATATAATATATATATTATATATATATAATATATAATACTATATATATATATATATATATATATATATATATATTTTAAACATCAGAGTTTAAGTTGCTACAGGGGAATTAGCATATATATATAAATAAAATATATATAGTATATATATATATTATATATATATGATATATATATATATATATATATATTATATATATATATATATATATATATATATATATAATATATATTGTATATATACGTGTGTGTGTTCGTATGTGTGCTATGAATATTATCCTCATCTTTATTTTTCGATTTATTAATAAGTTTTCCTAAAATTAAAGAATTGTCTCCAAGTGTGTATATATTGTTATATATATATATATATATATATATAAATATATATATAATTTAATATATATATATATATAATATTAGTGATGATACCGCTCCGCATAAAAATTACATTACATCCTACTTACGAAGATTCTATATCCGCATCAGCAAATATGAAATTATGACATCCTATATCACCATATATATATATATATATATAATATATATATATATATAATATATATATATAATATATATATATATATATATATATATATATATATATATATATATATATATATATATATATATATATATATATATATATATATAATATAAGGTTAAAGAAAATATAATTTCCACACAAATAGTGTTAAATAATGTAACTTTCAGCACAAAAATATTTTTTTTTTATAAAATACATAAAAATATAAATTATCACCCAAAATAAATATTTAAAAAAATAATAATTACAATAATAATATTGATTTAAAATAAATAAAAACCAAGACTAAAATCGAAATTATAAAAAGGCTGGACTATTTCGGTAAAAAGAATTTCATCATTGTGTGAAAAGAACAGTAGAAGAAGCTTGATCATTAAGGATGGGGAATGAGTTTTTATATATAAAGACTCTTAATATCCTACGATTAAGAAGGGAAGACGAATGTAAGGATAAAGAAATCGGAAGAAGAAAAAGGTGGCTATCTCCATGGTCTCTTATGGCAGAGTGTTCAGGATTGCAAAGATTAAAGTCAGTTCTAAAGAAAACTCCTCTATGCTTATTAATTCTCACTTTCAATTGATAATTAGTTTGGCCTACATATGCCGCATTACAGCTGGTACACTAAAATAAATAA